>BMAV01005736.1:39140-56822 GCA_019973955.1 Trichonephila inaurata madagascariensis | reverse complement strand
ACAACTTTTATTAAGAATAACTTAAATTACTTAATTCTAATTAACAACTTTCTTAAAGTGAGAGTTAACACCCAATTAAACCTTATATTCAAGTCAGATCGCGCAACTAGATCACTTATCTTAATTATAATAAATTAACTGACTAATCTAACTTCCTATACAAAATATTACCTTTTGTAGAGTCACCTTCCTTCATCGATTGAGGTAATACCTATAACATAATTTTAGATGAGAAGATTCAGATTTTCTTAATCTATATTATATTTTAATTGATATGAACGTATCCTTCTTCCAGAGCTATAGGACGACTAACACTTGATCCGAATGATTCCACACTAAGTTATCTCTAGACTTGCCGCTATTTCTCATCAAACTTTCTATCCTTTTAAAGTATATCTCATTTACATATTCGATCCGTTTCTCTTCTTGGTATTGGGTTGGAAAGGTTTTGCCATTAATCGCGGCCGTCAAAGAACTTAGGAGTTATGTTAGAAGAAGGACGCGAGAGACGTCACAAGGTCAATATGTCACAAACAGTGCGGAATATTCCTTTCGACATATTGCGTATGGCCATAGAGAATGTTGTGCAGAAAATGTACGGTGTAGTTTCTGAGAATGGTGGTCACCTTGAATGTAATAAATGAAGCATAATATTCCATCATGAATTTTTTAATGTGCTAATTTTTCTTGTCACTGTCACAACTTTTAAATTGCTTGAGTGAATATTAACGTCGCTTTATTCAGCTACTCGAGGGCTTTTGGCGACGGACCTTGTAGTTTTGAACCAAGGTCAAGTGATGAGGACGACACCTGAGCTGGCATCACCTTTCCTAACTTCCACACCACACCAACAGGACTTTTGAGCATCGCCCCCCTACACGGCTGATACTAGGCTCGAACTCATGATACGCCGGCCATGAGTCCGTTACCTTGACCACTACAGGTGACTAAATAGTGTCAGTTTAACAAAACACACCCTGTATTTTTCGGAGTTTACTACCTGTTTTATAGCCCTAATTACTTGCGTGGTCTTCACATATGAAATTGCTTCCATATACGTTTATAAGTAAATTTTTGGCATGGTAAACCACAGCAGCGCCATAAATACCTCCATCAGAGGTTTTTGGAACCAATGCCCCCCCAACACACACACAGAATCTAGTTTTCTGTCACCATGCCAAGTTTGGTGCCAATGCGGTTGTTAGATCGAGCTACAGATGTCTCTGAATAGTGTTGGTATAAAATAAATCCCCCTATGTATGTATATGCATGTAATAAATTAATGTCTACTCTAAATTCGAATCTTCTTCATTTATAACATCTTATTGATAAATCCAAATACCCTTTTTGGAAACGAGTCTCATTTTACCTTTTTCTAAAGCATTAAAAAGATGTTGGAATATTTATTATTGATTCTTGCGATTTTGAATTTTTGATAGATTTATTAGCCATCTCAAGAAATACATGATCGTTAATTGCTTTCACGTGTCTTATTAACCCGGTTTCAACGTTCCGTACACAATGATGTCATTTTTATAAATAACTAATTATTCACTTTGTGGAAATACGTATATTTATAAGTGTACTCGACTTTATATTTTGAGTATAAACAAACACAATTTTAAAATTATATATAACCCTTTTTGTAAAACGTATTACTTATACAGGAATAAATATAAGTATTTTGATGTGTGTGGGTATTTTGGTGTCATCCATTTATAGAGATGTTTTGAAAATTTTTAAAACAGTCTAATAGTCTTAGTATTAAAAAAAAAAATCAAAGCAATTATTTACATGAGAATAACACTAGTGCAAAAATTAATTAATAACCTTTCTTTTTTTCAAATGGGTTAGAAAAATTGTGAAATAATTTATTTTTTCTCATGTAGTATAGAACAGAAGTCGCCAAAGTGGTAGTCCACAGACCATTAGTGGTCCAAGAGAAAATTTTGCTGGTCCCCAGAAAAATGTGAAGTATACTTACTATTCACGTTATGTTTTAAGATGCATTAAAACATAATTCATGAGAATACAGCAGTTATAAAAATGCTACTTCATAGAATAACGCCATGGTAAATAAGTCATACTGCAGTAGCTGCATTGTTATATTTGGATAATAGATCCGTGGGCAGCGAAAATTCAGAATAATTTAAGCATGCATCTAAAAGAAAGCATCATCGTCCAACGAATCTCTCAAATTTATTTATTCTTATCAAGATCTCAGTTTGGGCTTTCCGTAAAAAGTGAATACACTTTTAGTGAACAAGCAATGAAAATTCTGATTCAATTCTCCACAACTTATTTATGTGAAAAGGCCTTTTCATCAGTCACAGCCACCAAAACACGGTACCGATCTCAGCTTGAAATAAATTCAGTTCTCCGTCCTGCAGTAACAACATTGGATCCAAATATCTATAAACTTATTTCAATTAAGCAGGAACATCCATCACACTATGAGAATGTATAATGCTAAAAGTTTGATATACTTAAACCCTTTTTTAATTGTTTTGTTTATTTTATTATGGTTTATTAATAAAGCTTTCATAATTTGGTTACAATGAATAATTACATTTTATTAATTATGTACATTTTATGTGTTCTTAATTCACAATTTTTTAATAAATATAGTTACACTTAAAAAATCCTATTAGTGGTCTGCGGTATTTAAATTATGAATTTACTGGTCCTTGAGATCAAAAAGTTTGGCGACCACTGGTATAGAACAATGTATCAAGGATTACCTAACGTTATTTTAAAATATATTTTGGACAGGTCTCATTACTTTTGATACAAAATTTAAGATTTAATTATACTTAAAACATGCATTTTACAAGACACAGCCTTACAGCTTCCTCCAGGTGAACTTGTTGATTTTGATTTAAACAGCTGGAAAGAAAAAAAAAAGAAAAAAGCAAAAGTTCAATATTCCTCTTAGCACAAAAAATATATCACAATGATTTCTACAACTCAGTAATTCTCTTTGTTACAGAGAAAACTCAGCAGAATAAATAATCAACAAGTACTCAGTAATGATGAAAAACTATTTGTGTGCTCATTTATTTTTAATCCATTTCAAACGAACAATACAAACATATTTTATAAATAAGCATATCAAAAAAACATTGATCAAAAAGAAGAACAAGCTAGCAATACAAAGATATAGGAATGTATTTATTCCTTGGAATTCCAAGTAATAAGCTGGTAAAAGCCAAAGAACCTGTCCCGCTATCCAAATAGCAAAAGCCAAAAGTAAGTTTTTAACATTTGTCTGCAATAAAGGATAACACAGTGGAAATAAACACATGTACCAAACGAAATACTGAGATGTACACACTTTATTAAAAGTGACAAATATGAAAGTTTGAAGGAACATGCCAGCAGGTAACATTGAAGGGGAAACAAATACCCAAGATACAAGTGCTATTAATGATGCTTGCAAAATAAATACAGAAAAAGACAAAATTGTAGATAGCATGGGATCCATTAATTCAGAAAGATACAAAAAATAAAAATAAGGCGAAAAGTTGTGACGAATGTCTTTTCTAATCAAGTGATACAGTAAAGCTTCTTTCACATAATCATCTTTATATAAGACAAAAGAAATCAGTGTTGGCACAGCAAAACCAAGCAAAGATGAAAAGACAAAAATTAATCTTTCCAAGTTTGGGTATAACAAAGTTTTCCACTTTTTCCAGAAACCATAAGTAGCATCAGTTGAAGCAAATGTAAAGTAAAGTGACACAGCATAAATACATGGGTATATTTTAAAATGTATGGATAGACCATATATTACACCAGAGAGAAATGATCTTTTTAACAAGTGAAAATATATAAGAAACATAATTAGAAATGTCATGATGGAATCTGCATTTCCTCTGGTGGATATCACTAGAGGCAAAGGATTATAAAGCCACATCAATGTGCACAGTTTACAAATATTAGATGTAAAACCAATCTTTTTTTGTATGTTATATATTAGCATACTTGTAAATATGTCCAGTGTACAAAAGAGTATTTTTCCACATGCATTATTAATAAGCAAATTTGGAAGAAGTAGATATGCTAAGAGGGGGGTATATCGATAGGTATGACGCTTGTAGGGTGAAGAACCGTCCCATACATACTGGGCAGCATCTGTAAATACATGGTAATCGACATCTGTGTACTTTAGATCTAAAAAAGAATCTTGGATATAACCAATTACCAACAGAATGAATCTTAAAACAAAAGCAAAAATAAAATGAAGTTTTAAATTCATTCTTAAAAGTTTATTTAAGAGCTCCATAAATATTTTAAGACTGTGAGTACTATAAAAATTATAATTGTTTTAGGTTTTCATAAAGCCTTCACAACATTTTGATTTGCTTTTCCACTTCTCACAGCAATCTAAAAGTGATTTCATTGATGCCACACAAGCTTCTTCTTTGTAATTGTTGGCTAAAAAGAAATAATGAAAACTGTTATGCAAAGAAAATTAAACAGAGTAAACAAATTAAATAATAATGATCTGCTATATAAATCAGACTCAGTGAATGTAACATTATACTGTAAGGATAAGTAAAGAACAAACTGATGATCTAAATGCCAATTTCCACAATGCATATCTTACACAATTATTATACCACACAATAACTGTAGTATATTACTGATAATATCTAATGAAGTTCTCCGGAGATCTTATAAGTGCCATTTTGAGTTTAGTTAAAAAAAAAGTATAGAATTTTCAAAAGTATTTACAAAAAAGTATTATGTCAATCATATGTGTTTTTTTAATTTCTTTTTAACCCAAACCTGAACAAATAAAATGATTTTATGAAAAAAGCAGGAGAAAATCACAGATTAAATTACTAATAAAAGGTCAAATTATGCATAATTTCTAAAATTTTAATTTTTTTATATTTAAACTGAAAAAAAATATTTCATTAGATTTTTGATAATATTTTTTTCTTCTTAAAGTTGCTATCCATTTTATTTGTTTTAATTTGAACACTATCAAAATTAATTTAATCAAACTAATGTTTTTTTTTTCTTTTTCAGATACAACACACTAACAAAATAGTAATATCTCAAAGATTTTTTTGGTACTTTTCCCGTTTTGTCAGCTTTCATCTAGCCAAGCAGGTTTTATTGGTGACAAAACACACAATATACACATAAATTTTAGTCCTCATTATCAAAAAGACATTACTGATAAGAAAAGACTGCGACCTGTTTTGGAAATGTAGTGGAAAAAGCTAACCCGCGGGAATATTCTGTTTGACGTAGATTGTATCATTTTTGGTGACTTTATTGCTTACGCCAGTGAAAGAGTAAAGTACCACTTTGTTTACAGAAATTAATGACAAAAACTTGTGTTTTAATGCATTACTGGTGACAAATCCCCAATGAAATAACATGTTACAATTGAGCTGAAACATCTACACCACATAAAAGTTTTGAGACGTAGATATACTTATAATTTAGTTTCACATTATTCCATATAAGATTGCTTCGGAGCAATCCTCTTACTAAGTAAATATTGAAATTGCCCTTTTCCTTCAATTCATGAGATTGAAATTCTACAAATTTTTTTTTACTCTACAACTCCACAAAAAATGCATACAGTAAAAATCTTAAAAAATTTTATCTTAAAATTTGTTGCTTTGGGCAAGAAAGGGAGATTTTGTTCTCATCAAAATAGAAACAATATAAAAAACATAAATTAATTATGTACAGTAATTTTAACTTAGCAATATAAAAAAAAGGAAATTCTCTTTAAATTCAAAGGTCAACTAATTGAACTATCTGTTCGTTGAAATTAATTATATCTATGAGAAAAACAATCAGCTATGTGAAACACATCATACATAGGAACCGGAAAGCAAAAACACAGACTATGCATTACATTTGCAGGTTATTTATAAACGTTTTCGTACAGATTTTGAGAACTTGTACATGGTATGTTTCCAGATTAAATGAACTATTACAAGAAGTTTGAAATTTCAGATCTTAAAAACTGGCAGAGTTACAAAATCCACTTCTATAAAATCAACTTTCTGAATTTACACAAAATAAATTAAAATAATGAAATCACACTACTATAAGAAAGTTTTGAATGAAAGAAGAAACCATTGCGCAATACAGGGTTGGTGAAATTGAACTTCCATTACTCAGAGGGCCCTGGAGGCTGTTCTACTGGTCTAAAGAAAAAAAATATTTCGACAACAGACACTTCAGATGATGCGCTCAAGGTTCCTGAAATAATAATAAAAAAAAGAAATGAGCCTTACAGTAGTCGCATATGATGTGTAACATCTGACATGTTGTCGTGGTAAATACGCAATAGTAACTTATATCCTGAAAAAAATGAATTGAGTATGATTGTAAATAATTTTCTATCGAATAACTATATCTTTAATGAAAATTTTATTTAATTAACACAAAGAGTAATGCAATTTTTTATCAAAAATAATTATTTTTGTTCAATTTAAAGAAGAGCGGAAATAATAGACTTATGATAACTAAAATATGACACATGTGATTTCAAAGTATTTAAAAACTGTCGAAAAACAGCATTAATAACAGTACTACTGTTAGTAGTCAAAACATTTTGATTTGTGTTCATTTCGTGCTTGAGTTTATCATTCCAAAAAGCTATGAGAGGTTCAGCTTTTGGCAAACTGACAAAGTTAAAATCACCACTCAAAATCATGGCAAGCAAGTGATAGTTCTTTTTTAAAAAGAGCAGAACCACCTTCGGTATATCCCTTTAAGACCCGAATTATTTTTATCTTTAAATATTAAATTTTTCTGGTTATTAATACTATATGAACCCCAATGACACTGGGAAAAATACTAAAAAAATTCCTCCCCCCCTGGAACATAGACAGTACCCACACGATCGTGTGGGTTGGGTGTTACCTATGAAACAGGTCACCTATGCAATTTTACGAGTTATACATTTTTAGCTCTAAGTTGATAGGAGAAACAATCTTAATTCAACTAAACTTGTTACAAATAAAGAAATTGTTGATGTATAATTAACTTTTATTAATTCATTATTTATTTACTGTAAAAATCTTTTCTGTTTTTGGCAAGTATAAATAACCATTGCATTTTTCACAACATGGTTTCAAACTGCTAGTTTTCATATCTGCACTTGCGAGGCCTTGAAATGCCATCAACACATCCAAAATGGCTATACATGTCAAGCCTTTTATCCAGGAATGCCCAGGATAAAAGTCATGACATGTATAGCAGGTGGATTATAACGCTTCGATCTTTTTGCGAGTGGAATTACAACGTTGTTGTCTTCCTCATCAGTTAAAATACTTTTGTTAGTAGCTGGAGAGGCTCATAATGCTTCAACTATCTCCAACTTAAATTTTAAGCCATCCATTTTGATTTTTTAAGGAATTTTATTTAATATTGCATCTTGTTTGCACAGAAACCAAGAATTTCCAACAGATAAATCAATGTTTTGAATGTGCTAATAAAAAATAAAGAGTACAAAAAGAAAAAACAGGAAAGAATGTGGAAATTTAAATTTGATCAAGAGAAATAATTTTTGAAAGAAATTAAAGTGATTTAAAGAAAATTTGAAAGCAGCAAGCTTCCGGGAATAGAACCCAGGACAATTCATTTCAAGTCAGCTTCTCTAACCACTAGACGATGAGGGATGAGTAAGGATGTAAAGTAAGCTTTTAGGAAGGGTAAGAAGAATGCAAGGGTAGCGAAGAGACAACACCTCACGCTCTCATTGGTCAAATCAAATAGCATGCTTACGTCACTTTCTGTTACCCACATCCGTCCCTTTTCACGTAATCACTCCAACAAATATCCAGCAATCGAGAGAAAAGATGTTACACATCAAAAAAATAGTTTAAAAATTGCCAATAGATTGCACTGTGGGTCAGCACATTCCAGCAAAATATATTAATATCACGCACAATAAAAGGAAGATGTTGTTCTTGCCACAATCAGATAAGAATGCTGATGAAGCCTGAGAGTGCACTTCTTGTGAAGCTATACTAACGTAACAGTGAGTGAGTATGAGAGAGTGAATATTAATGTTGCACTGTTCAGCTACATCAGGGCTTTTGGCAACGGACCACGTAATTTTGAACCATGGTCAAGTGACATGGATGACACCTGTGAGCTGGCACCCCTCTCTCCTACCACACCAACGGGAGGAAGTTTCAGCTCTTGACAGATTTAGCGTGCATCTCTGCCCTACACGGTGGGTCTTTAGTGGTACTGGGCTTGAACTTGTGACAAAGCCAGCCGTGATCCGATACACATACCACTCGGCTGTCACGGCCACAACAGTGAGAATGTTAAAGCTTTGCATGATACAAAAGTGACCATATGGTGCAGGTTTACTCCTTTATTTATTCTCGGGCCCTATTGTTTTGAACGAGCGACCCCTTAATGAATTACCACCTGTTCCGTTAACGGGAAACAGTATTGTGAGGTGTTACAGACCTAGGTAATTCTTACTCTACAGCAACAAGTCTGCCTACATGAAACCATATTCATGCATGATGGAGCCCCACCTCACAACTTGAGCTCAGTCTAACAATTGATAAGACAAGAATTGACAGATGTACGTGTGAACTGCCGATCTTTCCAAAAACGGCCTCCACGATTACACGATCTCATGCCTTGCGACTTCTGATTAAGGGGCTTTTTGAAAGATAACGTTTACCGGGAGCGTTTGACAACTGCGTTAAATTTGAAGATTAGTATTCGCCACCATAAGCGCTGTCTAGTGGCTATTTTTCAACTATTTTTTATTTCATAAACTTTGAGTGCATCATCTAAAATGTCTGTCACCCAAATATTTTTCTCTTCGGGCTAGTAGAATGCCTCCAGGGCTCTCTGAGTAGCGGAAGTTTAATTTCGCTAACCCGGTACCTTGATACACTTTCTTTTATGTCTTAAAAATACAGTAAACATTTTTATAACATTTGTTCATCATTATAACTGTAAAATTATGTATTAAGATATTAAAGCTTATTATATTTATATTTAAACCATTTAAATTTTCCTTACATTAAACAGTTTTATTGTTAATAAATCTTTACAATGCATGTACTTATAGAATTACATCAAAATGAAGGAAGGGAGGAGAGAATGGACACATACACAATAAAATTGACAGTTTTTTTTTTGAATTTCATACTAATTACAAAATTCTTACAATCTGTTCCTCCAAAATTTGACAGTTCTTTACTTTCCCTTATACAAAGCAATATCTACTGTAATAATGAGAATATTTGATTTTTTTAAATACTTCAATTCCCTTTCATACAAACTTATACTTATTTGAAAAAATGCATTGACATGTTATTTTGTTGCTGGGTGTAACATAGCAGGCCTCCTTGTGGTGCACTCTGGGTAAGGCTAAATCTGCTATAGTGACTGCCACTCTCTACAATAATTCAAGTTCTGCCATTCAGGCCTTGGCAAGTAAGGAGACCAAAAGTGCCCGAGTCCAGGATTGCAGGGAGCTGTTCCGCAGTATTCCAACAAAGGAGGCTTCCAGAGGATGCCTTCCCATTGTGGCCTTTGGGGAAATGAAATAGTGAACCTTTTAGCAAAAAGAGGCACGGATATTCTCCAAAGATCTACTAGAGATCTGCCTCTTCACTCAGCAAAACTTGAAATCAATAGGATTTTTAAAAAATGCTTTCAAGATTCCGCTATTCGTGCTGCCAAAAATAAATCATGTGGAGGGTGCTAATAAAACCTTAATGTGTCTCAGACTCTCCTTGTGCTGCTGCTGTGGCTGAGTTTAGATTATTGACTGGTCATGACAGCCTTTGTGCTCATTTGTATCGTTTTAATCTGACTGACTCCCCCTTTTGTGTGCTTCAGGACAAGTCATGGATGCTTCTCATTTAGATGTGTGCTCTGCACTTAAGAGTTTGGACTGTATTGTGAAGAAATATTGAAGAGCTTGTTGCCTAACGACCTGATGGTTAATGGCCTGGCATTTGATAAATAAATAAAAATAATGTTATTTTGTTACCACTAATATGTATCTAAAATATACCTTTATATATAATTATATTTATCTTTTTTTTTTAAAAAAAAAAATTAAAATTAGAAAAAAGATTTAGAACTCTCACTTTGAAGTTTAATATTTGAAAATATATAAATAAAATTAAGATCATTATTTTGAGTTTTGTTCTAATGAAAAAATCACTACTTCTATTCATTATAAGCAATATTGTCTAACCAAGACAATTCTAAATTTTAAGAAACTTCTCAGTTCCTCAAATTATACACGAGTAAAATATTAAATTACTTCAAAGTTTGTCAAAAAAAAAAAAAAAAAAAAAGGCTAAATCAGTACTCATACCTAGCTAAAATTTAGAATGTATGTATTGTACTGCCGACCAATTTTACCAAGTGAAAAGACATCACCAAATGGTGAAACAGTCCATGAGGGCCAAAGCCTACTGTGCCCAACTCAGTATATACGACCTTGGGCCCTGAGCAGATGTGCCGGTCAGGTGGTCAGTCTGACGCGAAATCTCCAGTGTTAAGTTCCCAAGCAAGCTTGGTGCTCCTTTTATCGACCCACTGAAGGGATGAAAGGCTGAGTCAACCTAGCCCAGTCCAGGGTTTGAACCTTGGACCTGTGGTGTGGAAGTGTGATGCACTAACCACTCAGCAACTGGACTGTGATTATTAGTGTGTTTAAATGTGTGCAGGAACAGTTTCCCTTATTGACTGTATATCACAGCACTTAGTGATGTCTCTTGATTTGAAGAAATTGATCAATGTTACAATACATAAGTACCCAAAATTTGTTTCCTCAACGTACATCACACAAAAATATCAGTAATTTTGGAAGCTTAACCTCTTTACAATTATTTTGAAGAAGATTCTCAGAAATTACCTTTTTTTTATTGCTGAATTTTTTAACTTTATCATGTATGTGAACATAGATAATTACAAACAGCAATTTGTCAAGTTATTCACTTGAGGGTAAAGAGAGTGTTGTAGAAAGGTTACAGTAAAATTCTGAATATTTCCATTGCTTTTTAGAAAATAAACCTCGTACAGAATTAAATGTCTCTGAAGCAAATATTTTGAGCTTTTTATAAGGTTTTTGCTGAACAGTGAAAATTAATACACTAACTATAATAATCATTTCATCAACATATGTTCATGGCTATGTGAAAAACTTTAAAACATGGAACAACTCATATATATTGTGATTCCCTTCTAAGTATCTTCTCCTTCCCATCTTAAACTTAGATATACATCCCGTTTCTTTGCAATAAGAGTAAACAGTAGGAAATATAAGTTGGACAACTACAATTGGTGTTTCCAGATGGGAGATCTACTATTTTAAAAGAGAATTTTTTCCAGTGATATTTAATTGTCATCTACAAAATCACTGCCACACAAAAATGAAGAGCATTCTTTCTTTGCCCATTTTTCTTGTATAAGACAAATACATCCCATAAAGTAATTTCAAACAGATGGAAATACCAATTTTTGTAGCATTTTCCCCTCTTTTTTTATGTTACTCAATTGTTTGCTAAATAAACAGGTTAACTTTATTGACTGCTTCCAAAATGTCATTTTGAGAAGACTGCTTAAGGTTTTATACACTGTTTACTTCTGTTATCTGCAGTTTTATTTTCTACCTTGTAGATAGTGCTCAAAATAAAGACATCATACCTATTTTTACTTCTGAAAAACAACAGAATTTTACTTTGATATCTTACAATGAAATTTTTGTGGCTTATCTCTTTTAGAAAATTGCACAGTTCCATACATGTCAGTTTTCTCAGCAATAAAGATATCTGCAAGTTGTGAAAAGATGTACAAATTATCAACTGTTAGGAAGACTTGAGAAGAATGAAGCATACTCCTCATCAAATTTTGTGTCCTCACCTGCATATAAATTCATAGATCATAAACAGCCCCCCCCCCCTCCAAACTTGGACTCGCACAACAATTTCAAACTTTGTTCCTTACAGAGATAGATACTGAATCCAATTTAATCTCACTTTGTGTAAGAAAAGGCTATTTTCTACAACAACATCCACTCTAGAGAACATAAAATTTTGAGTTTATTATTGAGATTATCAACTTTAAGCACATTTTATTTAGCTTTAGCTGCAGATGTTTAGTATCGTGAGTTGTTTGAAGAATGCCTTCTTTAGTATCAAAAATTGCTCGCAACTAAGTAAATAGCAAAATAATGGAATCATAAGTACTGGATGTTTAAACCAATACATCTCATTGCTTGGTTTCTTTATACTTTGTAGCAGTATAACACCTAAGAAAATTCTTGTTTAATTACTGTTCATTGTCATTCCAATCAAGAGTGTTCTCATCTCTAACATGTCAGTCTCAGTAACTACAATATTCACTAAATCACCCTCAAATATTTTATATTTAGTCCATCATATTTAAGGAGTTACTGCAAATGAAAGCTGACGGGAAATCTTGGAGTGTGGTTGACAATGCTGTAGTCATCCTTTTCCTGTCATAATTTTATACTGCTTTATATGTAAAAATGTATTTGGTTTCATGATCCCAATTACTGATAAATATCATAAAATTGATCCGAGTACAATTCCTATTACATTTGCATAACATGTTAACAGTTGTTACATTTTGATTACTGTTCTACAAACTGTGCAGATACCAATAAATGCATATTTGTTACATATAGTAAAAAAAAAAAAAAATGGGTACTAATTTGTACATCCATGTGATAGACTTATACCAATCAAAACTCTGAAAAAACAGATGTTGTGTTAATAGATACCAAACAAATATAGGTAAACTTGCATATTACTTGGCGCAGCCCTTTTCTTAAGCGACTAAAAGTGGTCGCCAAGGTACTTTTTTTGGAATTATTTATTATGTATTTTAGAATGAATTCGATATCTCACATTTATATAAAAATTGTCAAATCCGAAGAAAAATCAGCAAATCAAAAAAAGTGCCCCCTATACTACACTTGAGCCCTGGCAACATATGAAATGAAGCAATTCAGGGAATATGACACATGCGGAATTGGGGTTGCCAACTTGGCTAGTTATCTTGAATGTTGTGATAATACGTAAGTTTATTTTTTTGTCATTAAATTACGGATTTAATAATGACAACTTCAATTTGATCACGTAGATGAGATAGGGGAGAGCAGGACTTTTATACTCAATATATGCACAGAAATTTGTATTCTATAGTTTAAAAATTTTAATGACTTAATTTTTTATTACATTCGGAATTAGATAAGCTATATATTTTTCCTAAAATAGTACCCCTAATTAAGAATTTCAAAATGTTAACAATCCTTTTACATGTAATTTTAGAAAAGGCAAATGATAACTTTGATTTTTAATGTATGAAAGTGGTATTTTTGTGATTCATCATCAAATACCCCTTTTAAACATTTTGCAAAAGAATATCTTATTAAGTTAGTTTAATTTCCTCTAACAATAAGAGAAAAGAATTTTATCAAACCTTTACGACATTTCTGTAAATCGCAAGCATAAATTTGACATGGATCTTTGACGTCCCGGACCATCTACAAGTAATGGGAAAATTCGAACAATATCCTGAATGTTCCCCTTCAATTTACCATCAGAGATAACAAGTAACCTTCAGCAACGCGCGAAGATTTTTTGGTTGATTTGACGAATCAGGCGCTTCTCGCGCCAAGTGTTTTCTCGCCAAATCGATAAATGCGCTAAATCTGGTAACCCTTCTGAATTTGTTTTCCAGTGAAAAAGTCGTTTTTTGGCGAAATTTTGCGCATGCGCAGTAGATTTCTTTAATTTTAACAGTTTTAACGATATCGCGGCAAGTTAGCGCATGCGTAATTCGTCTTTTTCTTTTTTTAAAAAAATTTTAGCAGTTTAATTCTTCAACGGTCTTTCTCGCGCATGGGCAGAAAGCTTTTATTACTTTAAAAATTAACGATAATTACTAATGCGTTTGAGCAGTTCTTTTTTTTTGCAGTCGGCTTTGCGGTCTCTGTAACTGACAAGTAACTAACAGAAAAACTGAAAAAGTATTTGGAAATCAACCAGGTATAACTATGCGTTAAAATAATTGTATGCTGAAAAATCAACAAAAAATAGGAGCCATTATCAATTATATAGCACCAAGTGAATTGTCACCAAGTAGAAAATTGGCAATACTTTAGATTAGATGTAATCACTACAAATGCAATGGCTGTATGGAATTTGGTGAATTTTCTGCCGTGTCTTGCTTCGTTATTTCTGTAACTGATAAGTTACTGAAAAGGACTTGAAATAATCACTGGCGCTGACCAAAAGTTCTTTACAAAGGGAAGAATAACACAGGACGCATCCTCTTTCTCACTAACGGACATTTGGTTAATTTTCCATCAAACAAAGTAACGTTTTCTTTTGTAGGTACGCAATTGTGATCTGGGTACCTATAATCCCCAATCAATCTTAATTCCAGTCAAATTTAAACCATTTATTCCATGCGATATCACATAGAATATCATGCCGGTTAAAGTGTAGTATATTGGGGCCATTTGGCGCAGTTCTTTTTTTTTCGCGACTAAAACCGGTCTCCAAGGCACTTTTTTCGAAATTATTTATTATTTATTTTAGAATGAATTCGATATCTCACCATAACATTTAGAAAAATATCGCCAAATCCGAAGAAAAATCGCTAAATTCAAAGTCACCCCCCCCCCATCTACACTTGAACCCTCTGTTGGTTCGTCATGCTGAGTTAACAGTGCGCTACAGTAGAAGTACATGAATGAAATTTTTAAGATGCACGTATTATTTGATTTAAATAAATAAATAATATATGTAATATTATTTTAACCCACCCTTTGTTTTTGAAATTTAATAATGATTTTACGCAATGTCATTAACCTATTTAGTTCAACTTTCTATGCATCCACTTATCGCAAAAGTGAACTCGAATTTTAGCTGATTGAATGTCATCGACAAATGTGGCCACGGTAACCGAGTGGTATAGGTATCGAATCGTGGCTGGCTTTGTCACGAGTTCGAGCCTGGTACCACTAAAGACCCGCCGTGTAGGGCAGCGTTGCACGCTACATCTGTCGAGAGATGAAATGTCCTCCCGTTGGTGTGGTGGTTAGGAGAGTGGTGCCAGCTCTGGTGTCGCCCACGTCACTTGACCATGGTTCAAAATTACGTGGTCCGTCGCCAAAAGCCATCGTGCGACGTTAATATTCACTCACTCACTCAGTCATCGACAAATGAATAAAAAAGCAGTATGGATGACTGCTTTTTGAAAATTTCCAGGTTTTCGTTGGGCTTATTGAACCAACCACTCTCTCTTTAGTGCTGAAATTCAAGCGTCTGGATATGTTTACTATGATATTTCATAATTTTGAATGATAGTATCGTATTTTTTACTGTACTAATTTCCCCTTTTTTTAGATTTCAAGGATTTCTCACATATTTGTACATTCATTAATTTTCTGACACTTTGCCGAACGGTAAACTTGGCGATTTGCTGTGTCATTTCATAATTTTAAATTATAGCACTTAAGTTTTTTTAAAATTTATTTAATAAGGGCCAAATATGGTAACCCTAGAACAGAATGTACCATCCTTTGTTGCCATCTAAAAAAATCGATAATTACATACCCATGTTAAATCCGCTGTTTTGGCGGTCTGGTTGGTTGAAGTCCTAAGTTTGGGTTGTATGTCAAATATTTTGAAGAGTATTAAGATATTTGTTGGTGCATGATTCAGTTTTTTTAAAATTTATATTGCATTTTTAATTTCTTTGTCAAATTTTCCTGTATCAACTAGCAAGTTTTATGTGATGGATAGTTATATAGATGAAGTAAATGAAAATGCATCTGAAACTGTAGTTGTGGATGACATGCCACTGAACAATTTGCACACGGAAGAGAAATCTTATTTTACTGATACAGAATCTATGGAAACGAATGTAATTTCTAATCAAGTCACTTACGATGCTGTTGCAGAATCCAATAAATGTCCGGAGAAAAAAATGGAGAAACTTGTCCAGCTTCCTCTTACTCGCATCAAAAATCTTATAAAATTGGATCCTGATGTGAATATAGCTAGTCACGATGCTGTAGTAGCAATTGCAAAGGCCGCGGTAAGTCTTTGACGTATTTAACATCTTAATTTATTTCTATGGATGGTACAAAAAGGTATATTTCTGCAACTTAAAAAAGATTGGAAGTGGTACGAGGAATTGTTTTAAAGTTTCAAAAATTCTTATAAATCTATAATGTCCTGAGAGTTTTTATTTCCAAAGCTTGAAAATTCTTAACATTTATAAAAGAGTGACTCAATACAAAGGTAAAAAATCAACTGTACTTACTTTTGCGTAACATATTGCTTAGAGATTGGAAAAATATAGAAGTTTATACCAAATGTTTGATTAGCAGAATATAGAATAGATTTTTTAAAATTTCAGGTAATATATTTTATAATTTTTTTTTTTTTTTTGTATTAATGATTAATATTTATATTTAAATGTTTCAGGAACTTTTTATTCACATGCTTGGAAAAGAAGCATACAAGTTTACCAAGCAAAATAAAAAGAAAACTATCCAAAAAAAAGATATAAGTATGTGTTTATAATACTTATTAAAAATTTTTTCCCTCAATGTTTCCTTAACACTCAGAACGTAAATGCGAATATTTTTTAATTAGATACATAAATTAAACATTGAGGGCAACTTACAATTGTAATATGTACCAAATCAACATTTTCAAACTTAGTATTTATTTTTATTAAATCAAATTCAATCTATTTTCGGGAAAAAGTAACGTTAACTATTTAGTTTAATTTGTTGTTTTTACATAATTCAGATATCTTAAAGGTGATAGCTATTTTAAAGTAAATTAATTAATATAAGTTAAGATGAAATGTATTTAATTTAAGTCTAAGTAAAATAATATTTTGTCTCTTAGAAAATTTAAATGTATTTTTACTTTCAAACGATATATATATTTATTATCTGTGTTCATTTATATATTACAACTCACTTCAATTGTACAGGCAGTGTATATTTAACATCTTCAGTACATGACTTAAACTAGGCCTTAGTCATGATTGCATACAAACTAATTCTCTATATTAAATATATACATTGTTGTATAACTTTAATTCTATGGTATGAAATGTAAAGAAATTTATACATATTAGTATTTCGCGTAATTTGCAGCTTCTCTCAAATATTTTACAATTACTAGAAACATAATTTTTTTTCAATTATATTTTTTAAAATTTTAATTGATATTTTAGATGATTGCATAACAACTTGTGAAGCTTTGGCTTTTCTAGAAGGTATGTTTTTAGATAGCTTATTTTGTGAAAAAATAACTTTTAAATAAGTTTTTAATCAAACTTATGATGCATATTCCAAAAATTAAATTTAATTGTAGGGAAGTAGTCACATTTTGATATAGTTATGTTTTTTAGCAATGAATAAACCTTATTTAAGTTTTGACTCATGTATATAAGTGTGTCATAAAAGTTCTTATTATTCAAATCTAAAAGTCTAATTTCATTTAAAAACTGTTTGTTTTTTCAGTATACATGCTTCTAAGAGTTAAAAAATGGGTTGGATCCTAGCTGGGCACACTGCTTGGCAGCAAAATTTTTGGCACCTAAGACCGGCGCCGCCCAGTTGGGAAGGGGGGGGGGGGGGGGGGGGGGGGG
>BMAV01005736.1:6245-39040 GCA_019973955.1 Trichonephila inaurata madagascariensis | reverse complement strand
GTATCTTAACCCCCCCCCCCCCCCCCCCCAATTTTCTTCGTTTTTGTCCATGACTTCATTTTTTGAAACAGGTTTTTGGCGCCATTTGGCAAAAAAAAAAAAAAAAAAAATGGTGCAAAAAACAGCAGTGTGCCCAGCTAGGATTTTACCAAAAAATATCTTTTTAAAATCTACTTTATATTACTATATCTTTCACATGTTCACAAATATCTCAATTTGTTTTAAAAATTTAGGAATTTTAATTGTGGCTATTTTACTCAAAAAATTAAAATATTTTCTATAGAGGATAAAAATAAAATACTAGAATGTGATTAAAGTGTAGAATAGGAGGGTCCCTTGTCAATGTCAATTTTTTGGCGACCAAAATCAGTCACTAAGCAACTTAATATATCGATGTGTTTTTGGCAACCCGATTCGATAACCAAGCAACATAATTTAGTGATAGGTGTTCCAAGAATTTACAAATTGTAATTTTGCAATAAAAAAAAAGAAACATTGATGTAATTTTAAAAATTATTTATTAAGCTATCAGTAATGTGTAAAAGTAAAAGTTGTATTTTTTTTATTAAATAAAAGGAAATCGTAAATTAGAGTATTAAAGAAAAAGGTTTACATGCTCTCAGAAAAGTTCTAAAGGAAGGTAAATTTCTTGCATACCTCTCTGCAAAAGCTCATTCAATCCGCAGCTGTTTTCTTCGAAACATTAAGTTCAAAAGAAATGAAGTGACGGTTGGCCTTTTACACCCATATATTTCTAAACATGAGAATCTCAAGCATACTCAGCCTACTTTCTTCAAACCAGTACTCTTCCTTACAGATCTCTTGACACGATGTGCATTTGCTCCTTTCTTTCGGCATTCCCAAATTATCCATCACTCGAATTTTTCTTAATCAGATGCATAGCCTTCATGCAAACCAGACATTCAGCACTGGCAACAATCAATCCTTTTTCCATGTATCAATATCCCCTTTCGTTCTGAATCATGAAAAGGCAAATCATACCTTTCAGACATACTCTTCAGGATAAGTCAAAGGAAAAAACGAAAAACAGGAAAGTCGAATAAAAAAGGCAGAAAAGTTCAAAACTATCCTCTACGTGTAAAATCCAATTGTGAAATGAAAATTAAAATAAAAATGGAATTTTTAATTTGAATATCATCTACTTGTGTTGAAAACATCCACAATTTTTTTAATTAACCAATAGTAAATTATCAAAAAGAACATGTGACCTTATCAGCATAAGATCACATAAAAAATCAAGGGTTATCAGTGTGCCAGAATGAATTCGTTATCTCACCGTGACTTCTACAAAAACATTGCCAAAATTCCAAAGGGCCCTCGCTATTCTACACTTTAGCCTCAGAGGGCAATTGATTTATCTACTGTTTGTTAATCATCTGAAATCTCTTATTATCAATTAGCTATTAAATAGCTCTTTTTGTTAGAGTAGAAAGAAATGTACCTTAATTTTTTTCCATTTAGTTAGTTTTTCCCCTAAAATATTTTGCATAAACAAAATTTTATTCGGATCTGTATTTATTGAAAGTTAATATTTGGATTTTGTTTATTGCCGAGAGACCTTTTCCTTTTTAAAACTGATACACCATGTTGCTATTATTAATTTTAAAATTTTTTTCTTACCAATCTATGAAATGTATAAGTAGACAATTTTTTTAAAGTGTGTTATGCTTCTCGACTAATATGTAGTTTTATTTCAAATTGAAAAAAAATTTGGATTATGTTAAATACATCAGAAAGTTTATTTAGTGTATTAGATTATGGTAAAGATATTAAAAGTATTTTTCTTAGGCAGTTTAGAATATTTTATATATTTATTTTAATATAATAGAGCTGTGTGCATGAATTCAAGGTGTTTGAGAAGTACATATATATATTATGCATTGTTATATATAATTTTACTTTTAAACTGAGAGAATTAAATTAAAAGAACTGAAATTTTTCTCAAATTAAAGTTCAAAATGTCCTGTTAATAAATCATCGTTGTGTATTTTTACTTCTTAGATTATTTCAAATATTAGCTAATACTCATATTTAATGATACTCCTTTGTTTAATGGAATGCAAATTCTTATTATAGAAGTAGTTAAATTAAATCAAATTTTTAATAATGCTTTTGTATTTTAAAATTATTTTTCTTTTCTAGGTACATTGAAAGATGATTAATGCTTCATAAATAATCCATTGAAATTCCAGTGTGCATCATGCATATTTTATAATTTACAAAATAAGTTGTAAGAAAAGAAACTTAATTTTTCATTTCTCCTTTTTACATGGGTAGTTGTTAAGGGGGAAATATCTACACAATGTTATATGTGTGATGTCTATAAAAAAAAAAAAAAATGGAATGAAATCCAAAATCTTTTAGAATTTATATTAATCTTTGAAAAAAAATTAAGCAAATACAATGAACAATTGTAGTTATTTACTTAAAAAAACCTTTTTTTTATAAATGTACATAAAAAAAAATTTATTTCATATTTTTGTAATAAAATTTTAAAATTTGCATAAGTTTTTTTTAGTCTGGAGTGTAATGAATGTTCATCAAATTAAGAAAATACAGATGTAAATTTGGAACAATTTCCATTTTAATTGCTACTGGTACCTGTAATTTTTTCTTATGTGTCAGCTCTACTATTTACAATGGATCGTAGAAAGTTATACTAGCATTTCCACAGTGCAGAGACATTCCAAGAGTTATGGGTATCAATTTTTAATATATATACCACCATTCTAATTGTAAATATAGAATTTTTTTTTTTTAGAAAGATATCGTAGCAAAGAAAATTTGACATGTTAAAATTTTGTTTGTATTAATAGGATTTTCATTACCCTGATTTTTGGGTGCACAAGGCCTGATCTGAAGGATCTAAATAAAAGCAAAAAAAAAAAAGTTCTGCTCTTTAATATGCTTTTTTTTTCTGTTTTAACAGAAAAAAGAATTTTTATTAAGAGAAGCAAAAAATAGATGTTTGAAGTAGCATGAATGCAAGATAAACGAAAAATGAACTTCAGAAATGTTTTGTTTTATAATGAACTACCTTGAAGACATCACACAAAAATTTTAAGAGTTTCAAAACATTTTCACTAATCTCAAAAAGTGAGAGAATTAATCCTGAAATAAAATGTAGAGTATAACTTCTCTACAGCTATGTAATCTTATTTTTATACCGAGTGATTTCATCAACCAAGTTTTTAGTAAAATATGCAATGACATGATAGCATTTTAGAGATACATAAACATCAAGTGTGGGTATGACGTGTAGTGGTGTATTCTTTATTTTGTAGGTGAGCAAGCTGATATATTTTTGTTAGAAGCTTAAATAAAATAGTTATCTTTGCCCATTATCATGTCACTATTGAATCTTGTGTCAATAGGTATAGGACGCACATTAAAGCAAATTTCTTAATATCATGCCACACAATGAAGCATACTTATGTGACTTAAGTTATTATTGAATGCTATAATTAACTTGGTTTAAAATTTTAATTCATTGAATCTGGTAATATATTACGTTAATCGAGGATTTTATGCAAATCAGTCACAAAGAACAATGACAATTTATTTTCGAAAATCCAATCCTTGAAATGCAGGATTCAGCAGCAATATTTGCAGAATAAATCTCAGAAAGTCTTCACACCTTCGACAGCATCTAAAATACCTGTATAGAAAAGATTATTCACAAGCACCGCTCGCCTTACTCAACAGCCCAGCTAATAGCTAGTCTTCACAGTCAAGGAAAGACTACTAATTGCTAGTCAAAACCATACTGATTTTCGGCAAGCATCTTTCTATTTTTAGGCCTCACAGACCTTTCGAGAAAGATCTGCTTGCATCATAGGTCTCACCACAGATTTCCAGAGTATCCCAAACTCGCCAAGTTCCCATTGAATCGCCATTACAACATAAGGGATGGTGTTGCTTGCGAATTACAATTTTAACATAAATATAACAGAATAATATATATTATTTACACTATTTTTATTAATATCACTATCATGTATTGTTTATGATTTGAACTATGGAAAAGCTAAATTTTAGTCTTCTAAACAGGATGAACATCAGTTAATTTTAAAAAATGTGTTATGAGGTAAATACCATAATGGATAAAAATAGTAGCTGGAGTAATGAAAAATTGAAAGAGATAAGTGTACATTTAAATTACTTTATAACCTTAACCATTGTGGATATATATATCTTTCCAAAGTCTGATCCTTTGCATTGTGTTGCTATCAGTAAAACTGATCAAGATTTTGAAATGCAGTAAAATGTCTGATATTATTTGCTTATTTTTATCTTTTTTTCGTCCTTGTACATAGCATATATGGCTGTGTAAAATAGCTTTTCCTTGACTGGGATAAGAGTAATGTTAATAAAATATTAATTAATATGAACAAAATTAACTGGAAGCTTTCAATAAGATATAACAGGGCAAATTCTACAAGTTATATAAATGAATTTATAACTCCTATGGATATGTAATGATGCCCCAGCTAAGAACATTTTCCAGAATACATTCCTGCAACTCTAGTAAAATTCCTTTTCTTCAGAGTGAAACTAGACATGAGATTCCATTGCACCTGTCTGAATGTTTTGAAAAATACCAAATGCTTCAGACAATTAGTTGTAACATATTCAATAGTGAATTGTAGGTTTATCTAAAAATATTTTTTTAAAAACGTTATTTCATGCATTTTCTGATTAATTGGCTAAAGAATTGTATCAATTGCTAAGAAATGGTTCTTTCAGTGAGGTTGAAAATATTGTTCATAATAATAAAAATAAATTGTATATAAATCGCTATTTGATGTAAAGACCAAATAAAATGGTAAAATTCACAAGCAAGTCTATTTAATTTTTTACTTTAGGACACAATTCTATTTTTAAATGCATTTTTCTTTAATAAAAATTTCCAAGCAATGAAGTTTGTATTAAAAAAATAAAACCAATAAAGTGTAAAAATGAAAATATTTATTTGTCAATGATAGAGAATGAAAATGATTTTTTTTTATTCTACACCTTCCATTTCAATGTCCATGGATACATTTGTGTGGTGAGTTGTATCAGCCAGCATGTCATCTGTGATTATCTCTGTCACGATGTCAGAAGGTTCGTTATTGCGATGAGAGTCAGTAGATGAAAAATATGTTGGAAGAAATGGGTAGTCAAGAAGCTCATCTGGGGTATCTAGGGGGAAAAATAGATACATTTTGATTGCTTTTTAAAGTAAATGAAAATTTATTTTATAACTATATCAGTTTCATTAATCCACACATACACCTTTTTATTAAATCATATTCAAGTTATGTCCTTTTTGGATCACTGTGTAATCTATGCTTGTTTACTATAACATTATTAATGTTAAAACATAACAAATCAAATTTAAAATTCTAATGTAGTTTGGTTTAGCAGATCTTACATTCAGTTTTTGGGGCACCCCATATATATTTATACAAAGATAAAGCTTTCTTTTAAAAGGCACTAGTTTATTTCATATGTTTTACGTATTGTTGAATACATTTCTTACTTATGCAAGGAGATGTTTCTTTCACTAATTGTTCTATCACAGATGTCAGCATAGTATTCGAAAAAACATCATCTCTATGTAAGCCAAGAGCCTGTTGGGGAAAAAGATCCATTAAAAAAAATTTTTTTTTCACATAATAGTTATGCAAGAGAAGATATATACATTTATCTGAAATAGTACAGCAAAGAAAGTCTTTTACGATGACAATTTTAATGACGTGTTAGCTTAGTCTTCAACAAGGAAAATAAATGCCTTTAATGGGACTCATCATTGATAAATTTTTTACAGTGATATGTTATAATAAATTAATTTTTTTTTGTGCATATACATAGCTTCAAACTTATGATTTTTTAATTATATAATTAAAAATGAATAATTTTCTGTTGAGTTCAATTTTTGAGCTGTTTTAGAATAAAATAGACATATTGATTTCAAAAAAGGTCTTAGTTTTTATCCTTCTATTCTTCTCTCTGTGGAAGCAGGCATGGATCTTATATAGTATTATTGCATTCTTACAGTAATTTGAAACTTCACGGAAGAACATCATAAAAAAAGAGACCAGTCACAGGTTCAAAATCAACAAGACATGTTCAGTTACACATGAAATACTGTAGTAAGATATGTGTCACTCTGATGTAGTCTTAAGTTCTTGTTTGTATAAAAAAGTTAGCAGATTTTAATTTGCATTTATATAAGGAAGTTAAAAAAAGCTTTCCCATGTTTGCCTCTGCTAATTTATGTCATAAGTTTAAACAGCCCTGATTATTTTTGTTATATATGTGGCAGTTTTACCATTTCCAGTCAAAGGACTAACAAAAGTACATTTGTAAGGGAAGCCCATTTTAAAGTGGTAACTAGTGACCAAAATAAATTATGGATAAGCAGTGTGTCAAGTATTTACAGATGTGAACTAAGGTAATGTGTGATAAATTCCCTTTTGGTATAGTTATGATTTGGCAAAAGTCCAGAGACCAATCAAACGATTGTTGCAATTGTATAGTGAAAATGTCAAGATCCAACAAGCAAAACAAATATAAAATAGAGTATCCTAGTTCATCGTACCTAGTGCCTCCTTTAGCTAAAATATCAGTGTCAGTTTCTAAAAAATTACCTTCTTTGGAAATAAGGAATATGAAGTGGATTTGAGCAGCATGAATAGATTGATTTGGCTCAAGATTTGAGACTATTAAAAAAAGGCTTCAGATGTTAGCATCAAGGTCGGCATGAGAATAATTGCTTGAAAAAGGAGTTTAAGTATAATACTTTCGATTAACAAAAGTGTATTTCTGCAATATTTTCGAAATGATGGATTTGTATGATGCCATTATACGTGGTATGGAAGAGTTGAGAATTTCAGTCTATAGCACAACTGAATGGAAATATTTCATTGATAGCTCAAAGTAGATCTTTTAATGTCTTCCATAATGGAATTTTATTTTGTACAATCCTAGTAAATCATTCAGCTTGTTTGTGTGAAGAATATGAAGGCATTCAAGTTACTGATTTGTTTCAATATCACAAGATCCAGTGGATCATTTTCGATGATCTCCTTGGCTGACAATGGGAATATCTTTGTGTATGTGGGACAGTAGAGCTTGTGAAAAGCATTGATTGCCAAGATCTGACCTGAAACCAGGCAATCTAAACATTCTACTCGACCACTTGTTAACACAAAGTATATTTCATTTCCATCTTCCATGTAAAACTGTTTCTGAAGCAATTTTTTAAAGTTTAGTCTATTAATGGAGACTTTCAATTATTTTATTTTGGCATTACCTAGCCTAGTATTTGAAAAGATAAATGCCACTGTGTTTGATGATTCTCATATTTGACAGCTTATTAAAGAATACTTCTTGGGAATAATGATAGAACTATAAATGAATGCTTGGTTGGCATTCAAAAACATTTTCAAAGACTTCCTTGGAAATATACAAGCACTAAATTGTCCAGCAACTCTTGGGGATCTTCCAAATGCTTGGTTGTAACATGAGCATCAAATTGTAGTTTTTACATAGCCATTTTGCTAACTTTCCAAAAATTCTTGCTGTAGTAAATGATGAGTAGAGTGAGCAATTACACCAAGATTTGAAGGTCATAGAGGCACAGTATCAAGGTAGATGGAATGTGCATAATGGTTGACTATTGTTGGAGCATCAAGCACAAGAAAGATTAAATGCCAGAAAATGCTATGACCAAAAATGATGTTAATATAAAGGTAATTTATGAATAAAAATATCCTTTGTAAATGGTATAATAGGTAAATTTTCTCTTTATATAACTTGTGACAAAGAGCTAAAAAGTTGACATAGATAAAAACTGCAGTTATTTATGATTCTGTTGCAAAAATTGAGTGAAAAACAAATCATAGGTCTAAGACAACGAAGTTGCTATGTATTAAGTTATTAAATCTATAATTACATAAGAATAATTGAAATGTGCTGAATATAATAAAAAAAATTACTTTAAAAGCTGAAAATTATATTGAAATATAAATAAAAAATTCTCAATTCAACTGCATGCTGAATAAAATATTAACAATTGTATATTGGAATTTATTTTAACCCAATTTAATATTTTTAGCCACTTCTCCCCTTATTTACATTTAAGAATTATTTTTAACTAATGTTCTAATATATTGAAGTAGTAGTTTTGTATTTTCATAAAGGAAAAATGAAAACACATATTCAAATTGCTCATAACTAAGAAAAAGTGAGCAAAAAAACTTTTCTAAAATAAAAATTTGATTGTAAGATATTTTTGCTCAAATAATTAATAGAAAAGTTAACACACACACCTTGAAAGAAATTTTTCAAAAACTTGTAAAAATATAAAAAATAATTAAGTTTAATAATTAAAAAAGTTTTAAACAATTACCTTATGAAAATATTCAACAGCTTCAGCCCATTTTTCCATCAAACTATACACAAAGCCCATGGCAGAATAAGTTGAAGAATTTTGTGGTATGAGCATGAGGGCATGTTCATGATAAGTCAAAGCTTCCTCAAATCTCCTTTTAAAATATCAAAAATTACTACATGTATGTCAAAGACAAATATTTGGTTACAATCAAGAATCCAAAGAGTGGAAAAAATTACTTGTTTTTAACAACAATATATATTATTAGAGGTGAGCTTTATTTCATAACAGTATAAATAACTGTGTTCCATATTTGGAACCCAAACCATCAGGATTAGGTTCCATACAAAATTCTATTATTTTTTTTAATTACTTCAAGGAGTTATATAACACTGGGCAACAAATTATCAAAAAGTTCCTGCTTCCAAAATAAATTCATTGTGCTGAACATCAATATGACAAAGAAAGGTGAATTGGCTGTTTACGTATATTATAGTACAAGTTGGGAATATCTTATCTTAACACTTTCAACCTATCACTTGTAATGTGTACAAGGGGAGTATCTCTGATGACACCCAACAGTAGTCAGTTGACATTATTGTGGACTAATTCTCTTGGTACCAGGTGTTTCAAAAGTCACACACATCAGCCTTTGTGGTTGAGTTTTAAAGACGGATGAATTACATTAACAAACAGGCTGACGGTTATCTTTATTTCCAGGTGTCAGACATAGAAAAATAGCAGTAAATGTTCAAAATGATGTCCGTTTTCCTGGACACACAATTGAACTCTTCCCCCCCCCTCTAATTGACACTTTACGAAGAGCATGAGAATTAATGTCCGATATTGCATGAAGGATGTTACTCTTAAGTTCATCAAATGTATGGGGATTATTCCTGAAGGTGACATTTTTCAGATATCCCCAAAGAAAAAATCCTGAATTGACAAGTTCGGTAAACGAGCTGGCCAAAGTCCTTTGGAAATGACACGGTCATCGAAAAATTCAGTTAAAACTTCCAACTGTCTCGTGATGTGTGACAAATTGCGCCGTCTTGCTGTAACCAAGCGTACCTTTCATCATTTTCAGCAAGGATATGAATTTTGTAACGATGTTTATGTAGACGGATGGTCTTTTCAATGGACTTCTTTGTAAAGCGGTTTCCACATCTGCCACTTTTGTTTTCATTATGAAAGCTCTACCCGATCGCTTCCTGTCTGTAAACCCCCTGTTATGTAACTGTTGCACTAAAAGTGTTATCATTGATACATTTGGTGCTGTTTCACCTGGATATTTCTGCTGAAATGCATTTATCACACAGCAATGAGATTTTATAGCAAAATAAAATTTCACCATGGCTATTTGCTCTTGGGAAAATATCATGCCACTCCCATTGTGCTCAACTGACAAGTATTTTGAAACTGATGCCTGATATGTTCAAAACTTCTTATGATGGGGTCCCTGTTGCCATTTAGTGAAAGAAATCTCAACCAACCTTTTGGGTTTTAAGCAACAAGGATTATTATGTGGATGTGCGTGACTTTTGAAACATCTGGTACAATTTTCCGATGTTGGCAATGTCCTGATGAAAAAGTTTACTGGACTCATCACTGACCTGCTCTCACTTATTAGGGTAGAAATTCAAGAGAGAATTCAAAGTGGATCTTTAACGATATTGTAACAGAATTCCTGAAATAAAACCAACATATCAGCAACTAGATCCTAGCAGTTTTTGGCCTTGCCATTTCCTCGGAATTTTGTTGATAGTTGCATCCCAACCTGCTTTTCTTTTTTTGTCAAAAAGGTTTTTTAAATGCAGTTTTTGAAAAGCCCTTTAACCACCACTGACATATATATATGTCTTGTTTATCTGGTGCCTTAACTGCCCCTGGTGCATTGTGCTATCAGTAAAGCTATTCTAAAGGTTTTGGAATGATATAAAAGACAGTGACAGTGTTTGCAAAGGATTTACTTATTCCAGAGAAATATTTATTTATTTATGTCATTTCATTTCCTTCAATATACTTGAAAAACAGTGGAACTAGAGATTAAATTGCATTACTTTCCTCAACAGGTAAGGGGTTAATTTGAGGCCCCATAAAAACACCTTTAATTTTTGCTACACTGAGTGGAAGGAGTTCTTACTGTAGGTACTTGAAAGCCAGTTCATTCTTATCCATAGCTCTCACCAAATTTAAGACAAAGTCGAGCTTTATGTACTAAAGAGGATTGATTATTTTATGTGGTTTTGTCAGAAGTGGGCACTCTACATTTATTTTCCCAGTCTTAGAAGATGCTCTTTGAGGTCAATATCTTTTGTAGAGCAAAGTGATTGCTCTGCTGTCTACAAAGAAAAAAGCAATATTTAGTATATCCTAGATATCTTCAGATCAGCAAAGATCTGTCAACCATGCTTACTGTTGTTAATCATCTCAAAAACTGTGTATTAGACTTTGGCAAGTCTCCTGCATATAGAAAACACGTGCAACAGATATGGATGGAAGCTCATTCCTGTTGTTCAGGAAAACCATCTTCAGATTTGGTTTTGAAGCATCCAAGGGCAGCTACTTTTTATATGGTTCATGTGCAATGCAGAATTCTGTGTTTAATTTGTTTTTTTACTTTGAGAAATATTGACACACATTGAGAAATATTTTTCACTTAAGTACAATGTTCTAAATGACACTGAAATGTTTATAGCAGTGAAAAATCCTGTCTATTCTGCATGAATCTAAAATCAAGGAGCTGTTGCTGCTTAAATTTTGATTTTAACATCAAATCTGTTGATTTGTCAATATAAGTTGTTCCCTCTCCTTTATTAAAGGTATTCTTTTCCAAAAATGAAAAAAAGGTACATTTTCCAATAGAAATCTATTTAATTTTGCAAAGTGTTGTAACAATTAAAAATTATTTTGTGAAATCTGGAATAGTAAACAAAAGATATGTAGGTATGTGTAAAGAAAAAAAAAGTTTTAATATTCTACATAAAATAATCTACTATTATAAAAACTTAAAAAGTATTACAAAATAAGGTGTAAATAAAATTTTCAGATTTAATGATTGAAATGAACTTCAGATACTTGTGTCTATATAAACTTCATAGAAAACATAAATACATTTATTATGTACATTTATAATTTTCTTTTTGATTTTTTAGTGTAACACAGTTTGAAGACCACTGGTATAAAGCATTAATTTGTCGTGATACTGAAACAATAAGCTTCTGACATGTCTACAGTGATTTCAGACCATGTGTGTGCTTTATGAAATGATATTTCTAATTCCTTAACATTTGTTAGAAGGTTATTCAACTCTTTTAAATGCCTTTCCAGTTCATCTTACAGATTTTTGATTACACTAACATCAGGACTTTTTGATGGCCATTTCAGATGATAAAATGCACCATGGTTATGGTTAAACCAAGTCTATACAGTTTTGATGCGATAGGGAGTAGCACTGTCGTCCTGATATATTCTGTCACCATCTGGATACTAATCTTCCATTAATGGTTTAACAACATTTTCTAGATGAAATAAATTCTCAGTTCTGTAACACTTTTTAGTGATAAAGGGATAAAATCCATTCCAACCAAATGCTCTCCAGATCATTAATCCTTTACCGCCAGCTTGTGCAACTGGTTGTATGCAATCTGGAAGAACTTTGTGTTGTTCCCAACGAATTGTTTGTTTGTCATCATTTGTAAAGAGGCTCTCATCAGTTCATGCAACTTTTTTTCACATTTCTATGTCCCAGATTTTCTATTGTTTAGCCCATGAATAATGATATCATCAATTTAAAGTTGACAGATAGGGTTTTCATGTTGGTTGTCGAAAGCCCAAAAAATTTAAGTTCTTTTCATATTGTTCTGTGAGAAATCTTTGTTTCCAAGTTTAAACGGAAATCCTTTGTAATTTGTAGAGTTGTCAATCGTCTGTGCTTTCCCTGTTTTTCTTCACAATCTGCTTCAATTTCCACTAATCATTTTTTATAATTTTCTTGAGTCTATGTCCCTTACTTGATGAAGCTTTTGTGCTATCTTTAGTTAAATATGCTTCATACAGATTAATTATGCTTCTGTTTGATATTTTCACTTTTAAAATTTCAGATATTTTCACACCATTTTATCACATAGAAACAATCTGCTCTCTTTTAAACTCACTACTAGCTCTTTTCTCGATGTCTTTATAAAACAAAAACAATTAGTTATATAAACTTAAAACAATATTAACTTTCAATAATAGAGTTGATTACTATGACATTTTCTAAGATATTAATAAATATTTTCTATAGTTGCAATTTAAGGAAAAATAAAAATAAGTGGAAGGTGACAAGTTATTTGGCTGCTAACACAAAAACTAAATATTTTTGCTACAAAAGTCAATGGGTTTTTTCAATATGACATCCATGTTTAGCACATTAAATTCATTCAGGATTAAAGCAAGAAATGTTCACCAAAGGAGCAATTTCCTTGTTACCCTGTGTAATTTAAATAAGCATCATATTTATGACAAAATTTTCACAATGATACAGATTCTGTCATAATCACTGCTTCATGTTACAATCATTTTTGCCTGTTGAAGCAGTGGCACTTACCATTGTTGCATTTACAGGGGGTTTATTTGCAACCAGAGGGAGGGGACAAGTTCACCTCAAAAGGTTTAAAGCTACAGAACCAACCTCATGGGAGGGTATCAAAGATGCCAACCAATCAAGCTGCATTAATGTAATTTTCAAAAATATTTTACAATTAAAAAGATTTCTTCTACAAGTAGTTTTACAAAGTATTTGAATTTAAAAATGAATGTTCCAATATAGACATCTATTTGTATTGGATAATGTACTTTAGTTTACAATAAAAATTTGGACAAAAAACATTGTTTCATATGTCACTGCCAAAGAAAATAACTTAAAAGCACTAGCTAATACTAAGCTCTAAAATAATACCAAAACTAATTAAAGTTGATATATCAACAACACTAATCCATACAAACTTAAAAGAGAAAAAACTAATATCAACAAACTAAAAGGAAAAAAATAAATAAAAAAAAACTATTAAACAGTTTAAAACCATGTGGCTAAAAGGACCAAAACCTCCATAGAAATTCCTTAACAAAATCTTTATTACAACCACTGCCGCTTGTTGGAATGAGTGCTTTGTAGTGTTAAGTACTTCCTGTAACTCAGGAATTTTCAGCACTTTTTGGAATGTCAGAACAATCAGTTCTTTCTGGTATGCTAGCAAGTTTGGTTATTTTTAGAAAACTGAAGAATCTGCCTTAATAAGTCACATATAACAATAACTAAATTTACATATCTCATGCTACAGTAGAGATTTTAAACTAATTTAATGTAACTTGTTTCTGTATTATTTTTCTTTTCACTTTCCCATATAATTTCAAAAATTTGGTTACATTTAAATGATTGTTATAATCAGTAGTTAAAGATGGTAATATTGTTAAATCAAATTTGAGTATTTTAAAACCATCATTATTCCACTGTCATGATAACTTACATTTCTCATTTTTGTACTGGTCATTTACTTATATATTTTATGTTTTTGTTAATTTAAAACAACTGTTTCTTAAAATTATGTATTCATAATAAACAAAAATGTATTTCAAATTTTATCAAAACATATTTTTCGTACATATACAAAATATAACTTCATGTTTATGATTTTGGTACACTTGAAAAATACTTTTTTTAGCTAATACTGTATTATTTCTTACTTTTTATAATACTTATCTTAATTTTATTTTCTATCTTTAATTTTTATTAAAATTCATCTGATGCAAGGAAGAATCATTTACATAAATACATGAAATAAAGGGAGAAAGTTAAATGCTTATGGATATACATAAAAAGAACAACTGCCTTTAAAATACTTGTGTACTCATAAAAGTAAAATATTTACTATTCTATGAATCTTCTCAAACATCAACCTTTTCTCACCTCCGAGATGACAGACACAGGCAACTCTCAAGAACTCTCACTATTATGTATGAAGGTGTAATGCTGATTGTTTTGGAACAAAGCAGAAAATTCATTCTATTTATTGCAGCAAATTACAATAATGTAATATCTAGCACTTAATTTTTTGCCATGAGGTATATGTGCTTATAAAATATTTCCCAAGAATTCAGAAAGTATTATTTATTTTTTAATATATTCTCCCAACTATAATAGAGGTGCAGAATATGGGATAAACGTATTAGGGTCGTGGAATTTATTTTGTAAGAAACAGACATTTATTTTAAAATGCCTTTTCATATATTCTAAAGTAACTTCAAATAAATAGGGTAAAGGAAAATTGTTTTAAAAGTAATAGAATGTTGGAACCTAGTACCTACTAGACAGGAATTAATATGCTGGAAACAATAACTTAAAAAAAATTTGGCCCACTTTTAATAAATATACTATAATTTTGTATGCTACATAAAATTAATTAAAAAACTTTATTATTATTAAGTTAGATAGATTTATAGTTCAACATGCATGGATTTATAATTAAATATACTAGTATTTTTAATAGAAGAAACATATGCTTATGAAACATATTTTCAAAAAAACATTTAGAAAAATCATTTTTTTAAAAGTAACATGCTTAATGTTGCAGGATTCAAGTATATGTAATAAGCTTATTCCTTAAAATATCAAAATTCATTGTTTTAAATAATAACAATATTTTTCTAGGCTAAATTGCAACTGTCTCACGAGTTAATTTGAGTAATAACTGGCGTTTGAAAAGCTAACAAAATAATAATATATTATTGTTATATATATAACAGAAGAATACCTCAATTTCCTACATGTGTGACCTAAATTATTGAGCAGCCCTTCCCATTTCTCAGGAAGAACGGTTTGCTCACTCGTTTGTATCCTTTTCAGGGAATCTTGAAAATATTTCAAAGCAGTTGCATATCTGAAATAGAAAATTTTTCTTTATTTATGTTGGCTCACAACAATAAGTTATTGTTATAACTGTTTTCATCTTGACTCAATGCCATTCAATTTCTATTTTGAGCAATTTTTTTTTTTAATGAATTTGTAGTAACATATATTTAACTTGCATTCACTCAAAGGATTAATGCAAATGTCCACAAAAATTGTTTAAAATTAAATTTAAGAAAATAATTCAATTATTTATCATCACACATCTGATCACTTTTCTGATATTGGTGCTGAAGTTAAAATGTTTCATTGCATTAAAATGTTATCTATAAAAAGAAAGGGAAGGGAATGAACGCTTTTAATAATTTTTGAAAATTGCGACACAACTGGACAAAATTTGTACCACTTCTAACTAAATTAACAATGTCAATGAATTAGCTAATCACTTAATTAAACACAGCTAAATAATTTTAAAAATAACTCATCATCAGCGTCATTTTTTCCTGTATATTTCATTTTTTTCCCTAGTAAAATTTGCCTAAATTTTAAATTTACTAAGATTTTGTTTGAAAGTTTTTTTTGAATTAAGAGGGTTTAAAAAATTGGCCTCTTATGTTAAATGAGTCTTTCAAAAATTTGACGATGAAATATTTCTCATTCAATATTTTTCAAAACTTTTTGTACCAAACAATTAATTTTTTTCCTTAATAGACATTAAAAAAGTAATATTGATATAACAATGTAAAATATTAGATACAACTACATGTAAAAAGAATTCACTGCATTATATCAAAATTTTTATATATTAATATTTCTCATGTTATATTAAAACTCAAATTTGAATTATTATGCAAAGATTAGGAATTGTGGTCTAAATGGGCCATATTAGTTCATAATTTTTAATTATTGATCTGTTTATTTGGCAACATTCAAAAGGTGGGCAAGGCATTATGCATTGCCTATAACTGTACAAGTAATTTAGTATGCTTCTTAAAGATTTCTTTAAAAAAAACCTGAAATGAATGGGGAGGGGGATTTGGTATCAAGAGAAAAGTTTTGTATAAAAATAAATTAACTAATCATTAAGATCAAAATAATTAATCCATTAAACATCACATAGTTCCTATTAAGATTAAGATTGATAAAACTTTTGTTCTTAGACAAAATACATTTTAAAAATATCAAGAAAAAATTTTTTTTTATACTTAATCTATAAAATATACTTGAAAAGTTCAAAATTGAACATTTTTAAGTATTTATGTTCTCTGCAAGAATACCATTTTTCTCTTCACAAAACCTTAAATTTTCCATAATTTGAACAGCTGGAAACAAGTGAATAGCATAATGAGTATGTAACTAATATTTACACCAAATTTAGTAATTTATACTTTATCAATTATGTAAATAATCATATGCTTTTACCAATGCTAAAAAAATCAGTCATTTTTTAAAATATTTAGAAACACTCATCTGAATTCGTTATATACAAATGACAAGAATTCAAATGAACTAGAGTTCTACTAACTCGCCATTTTGATATGCAACAACTCCCAACTCATGAAGAACAAAAGGATCTTCTGGTGCTATACTCTGAGCCTGTGAGAAGAAGCGTTCAGCTAGTTTGATATTATTTGATAGTCCATATTCCAAGCCAATGTATAACAGAGGCAAATGACACCTAATTTATAAATAATAAGGATTTTAATTCAAAAGATAACAAGAATTTCTAAAAGAATATATATATGCACAAACTTTCTGTCAAAAACAGATAATTAAAGCACTTTTTAGAATCTTAATTTAATTTCAGTTAACAGTTTCTAATGTAATGTAACATAGAAAATCACAGTAAAACATTTTAGGACCGGAGGACAATTTTAAAACAATTCACTAATTATACTAGTAATAGAATGCATAATCTTGCACTAATTGAAAATGAGCTAAAAGCACAAACTTCTTACCTATTGATTTTCATAAACAAATGTTCATCATTAGAAAGCATTAAAATTTTTTTTATTACTTGACAAACAGAAATTTATTGAAAATTTTCATGTCATGCATATTAAATTAAAACAACATTTTAAATTAAGAGCAAATGTAATACAAATTTCTTTGTCCTATATTATTCATATATATATATATGATCACCCAAGGAAATTTTCATGAAAAAATTATTTAAAAATTTAATACAAGAGATCTACTTACACAAAATTCATGTATTTTATAAACATAAAATATAATTTTATAAGGTGTTAACAATACCCTTTCATCAACTGGGATGCTCGGCAATATGCTGCCATCGCCTGATCATGTTCATTTTCAACAGCAAAAGAATGTCCATACATCAGCCATGCAGGACCATACAATCTATCTAATGTTGTAGCTTTACTGAAATTATATAAAAAATTAAATTTAAATGCTTGGATTTTCAAATTAAAAACTGCAAATAAATTACTTCTATTTCAAAATAAAAATTCTACAAAATAAATAAACTATAATTTTCCCACATATGAATAAATATGAATATTATTCAGTTTAGTTTAGCTAGATAAGAACTTAAGAATTTTAAATCCTGATCAAATATGACAAAGTTAATATTATATATATAATATTAACTTAACTTATATCAACTTATATTATATATATATATGAAGGTCTCATGGGATGGCAGCACCTGCTGGTGCCATGACACATAACTAAGCGTGCTTCACAGGGATGCATGCTGAGATCCCCAAAGAGAGAAAGATGAACTTTAGCAACGTGGCAACAATACGCATTTAATTGAGTATTTCTATAGTCCCCTTTTCCTTGTTATTTTTAAAATAAATAAGTTTTGTTTGTTAGCTCTTAGTCTTCACTAGCTAACAAACCACAACCTGGACATAACATATATATATTTGTTCTGGAGAAGGAAGTTTTCCTAAATTAATGTTTAGTGCAAAGTAATAACTTTAAAATAAATTTGCCTATTAAAAAACAATAAGCAACAGTTTTATCACACAAACTGCATTTTATCACCGCATTGAATACAAGGAGGGAGGTTTGAAGTAATTTTTGCAGACATCTTTTTCTTAAAGTTAATTTATCAGTTATAGATTGTGATTCTGATTAGTTTTTAAAAATGTTTTTTCTTCTTCCAAAAATATACAACAATTTGTTTACATTAAAATGTAAAACATAAACATTAACATAGCAAAAAAAAAAGCACCTAAAAGGAATAGTCAAATATAAATATTTGAAAATATAGGTTAATACTTCTCATCAACTAAAAGAAATTGTTAAAAACTGAACAGAGCATGACATAATAAATAAATAATCATCAGAACTAATCATGTTGGACCTTGGTTAGTTTTAATACATTTTGCTACATGTTGTGGCACAGTCATAAACACAATGATGTTTGACTCAACTCATCCCATGCACATAAAACTTTGGAATGCAGATCTTCAAATTTTGAGCTAGTAAAGTAGTCTTAACAGAACAGCCTTTATGATCCCAAAAGTTTTTTATGGCTGGCAGGTCTCGCAATGGCTGTTAGCTATGGTATAGTGCAGCAATGGTGAATTTTTTTGAGAAGTAGGTCAAATTTTGTTCATTATTTTTTGAAATATTAACCTGTGAGTCACTAAATCAGCAGCAGCACTTGGCAACAAGGTGGGGAGGGGATAAAAAGGATATTAATAATTTGTAATATTGAACATTTGTAAAAAAAAAATTATATTTGAGTTTTTTTTGCTCTCATTTTTATATACCCCTAAAAATTACGTTTCCTATTTGTTTCTACAACTTTTCCTTTTCCATGTGAGGAGTAAAGATCAGGGTAAAAAAATTGATCTCATCAGGGTGATACAAAGAATTTCTACTTTAGGGAACATTATGTCCAGAGGTAACTGTGCACTCAGTATCAGAATGAAAAAGGAATAAAGACTTACACATCATATGAAATATTTTCATTAATAAACATAATTGCAATTATATGTATGGATAATAAAGCTGATAAAAGTATATTCAATGCAAAATCTGTTGCTTATTTTCAGATAGCTTCATATTTCATAATCATAAGTTAAATGCATTTTGCAGTCAATTCATTTCCAAGATTATTTTGCTTTTGAATTTTATAAAATTCATCAAGGAAAACAGTTTTTTACTTGAATTTGAGGATTCTAATATCATTAAAGGAACATAAGCAAGTTTCTTGACTGAAATAAAATTGAGTGAAAATAAAGTGGGATCATTATTATCTGCCATATTTTCAGAAAGTTCACCTTCAATTTCCAAAATTAAGTTCTCTAATTTAATTTTCCACACTATACTGCTTTGAAATTCAACTAAATCACAAGGATATTTAACCCCACAAAGTGAGTTAAATCCAGTGTTTCAAATTCGCTTTTATAGGAAGATAAAATTAAGTGAAATGTTTTTTCCAAACCTTTAAATTAATTAAATTTCTATTTAAAAAAAATTGATTGAATCCCTTTTTTTCCCTCTAGATAACGATTAAATATTTTTTAATTGCATTTCCTTGAAAGTCGAACACATTTTCAAAAATTACAGCATTTTGAAAATGTTTTTCTTCACTCTGATATTTATTATCACCACACACATTGCAATGTAAGCCACCAAACAAAAGATAATTTCCTTCATTTCATAATCAACATGACATCAATTATAGTTTCTAGTATTTTTAAGATAAATATAAAAATAATATATTTAACCCTTTCGTGGGCCGTGGGAAGTTACTTCCCACCTACAAGATCCTACAAAATATGCCTGTGGGAAGCGCAATTCCCATTATAATATATTGAAGCTGCCATTAAAACAGTGGGAACACAATTTCCCGCTTCAGTTTTGTGCTGCCATCTAGTGTTCAATCGACTGAATGGAATTGACAGCAATTTTGGTTTCGAATGTTTGAAAGCTTTATGTGAGATTTGTCCTACTACATCTGTTTTGATGTGACATTTATACTGCTCAACGATTCTGCTGCAAAAGTGAGTAAAACACTGTTTTTATTGTAAAAACACTTTCTTATTTCATATATTTCTGTACATTTTGTGCCAGTAGCTATTTAATATTATTAAAAAGAAAAGAAAGATACCAAATAGGAAGATCTGTAAAATAGTGGCACCGTATCTTTTATTTTCTTATTGACCTTGGCATCGTAAATAGTTTCATACTGTGGAAAGTGAACAAAAGAAACAGAAATTTAGACCAGCTAACATTCCGTACAGCATTAGTTTGTCAGCTTATAGATGGATATTCCTCAAGAAAAAGGAAAGGACGTCCTGCTAGCTTCCAAGCAAAGAAGTGCACAGTTTCGTATGATGTGCGCTTAGCCAGTGTGGGAAATCATATGCCAAAGATGGTTTCCAACTGTAGACAATGTAGCACAAAAGGAAAAGAAAAGAGGACCTGCTGCATCTGTGCAGAATGTGATGTACCCTTGTGCATTGGAACATGCTTCTCATCTTTTCATAGCAAATAATCACCATTAAATTTAATTATGACTGTAAATGGTTCCGTGGGAAGGATACTTCCCACCCCTGAAATTTAAATGTAAAAATAAAATTCGGCAAAATGAAATCCGTTTCCTTAAATGCTATTGCTTAATTCTTAATAAAACATAAAATTCAAAAGAAAAATAAATGGCCCATGAAAGGGTTAATAAAATATGCAAATGATGTAAATAACTGCTGAACCAACAAAGTTGCCAAATTTATGTAAATTATACCTTTTTTATTTCTCACATGAAAAGGAAGCTTTTTAATCTTGTAAGCTTTCTACATTACTTTAAAAGCTAGTAATAAAAGTTTTAATAGAAGGTTCATTTTTTTCCCAAACTATGCACTCTGCATTGTGAAATATTATAATTTGCATTTAAATTATAAAAATCAAGAAAATTTTATTGAAAAGATGCAATGTTGAACCCAAAAAAACTTGCCATTAATTCAGCAATTATGAAATGCTTTGCAAAATTTTGATTATCAGAATAAAATTTTCATGTGCTTCATTAGAATATGAATATGACAAATTTTTTTTCACAGTTGCAAAATATTTTTAAATTAAAAACTTGTGTGGAAGAAATACTAAAAGACAATGAAATGATAAAAAGAACACTAAAAAGGAAGGAAAAAGAGAATATTTCCTATTCTTAAAATAGTCATTGTTAAGAATATAAATTAGTAATAATAATAAAATTTAAAAAATTTCAAGAACTTTAACAGAATTAAGTAAATTTCACACAAATTGTTTGAAACACTTCACGTCTTGCAGGACAATTTAGAGCATTGTTATAATCTATTTTCCTCAACTGTAAAATATTTAAATATATTTCATTAACAACTCTCCCCCTCACCAAAAGGAATTTCAAAATATTGATTAAAAGTCTTAGCTATTACTTCAGAAAATAAAGATTTGTTAAGATTGATGATGGTTGAGGACAGTGGTAAGAAAATGCCTGATTCTTTAATATTCTTTTTTTAAGAAATATAATCAAATGAACTTTCAATAATCAAGTAAAGTTATTTAAGTACTAAAATTAAAAATAACTATAAGGAAAACATACCTTAGATATCTTCTAGCAGCATCTGTTTTGGTTATTTGTAAATAATAACAACCAACAGCATACCATGCTACCTATATATATATCAAACATTTGAATTTCTTAAAACATTTTAATCGATATTATTTCAAGTATTTGTCTTTAAATTTAAACTATAAATATCAATAAAAATGTAAAATTAAAACTATATTTTAAGTATCAATACTACTTACTAATCCTAAACAAATACTACTTACAGCACTTTCAGGGTACAAGTCAACTAGCTTATGTGCCAGATAAAATAAAGCTGAAAATAAAATTGAAACAATCAATAATTACAGAATATAATGTAACAGTTCTAAAATTTAAAATCTCTAAATATAAAATAAAGATAATGAAAGATATTTTTTATATATATAATTCTTTCTTTAAAGCATCATTACCAACATACATAAAAACTTGAAATAATATATCAAGTTTTACATATCATGCGCTTCGTCTTAGATTTCGATACAATTTAAAATAAATTACAATTCTTAAGAAGGGAACAAAAAATTTTTAATATTAAAAATGGGACTGCCAATTAACAAAATTTTTTCTAGACCAAGGAACATTCTTCGCATACTTTTGTGCTTTTAAAATAACTTTCAAAGAAGCAAAGTATTACAATCCTGAAATTCAAAAGTGAACATATATATGTCTAATAAAATTATATAATTTTTAAGAATTTGATTTCTCAATTAAACCTTTTCAAATTAATTCTTGCAAACATAACAAATACTATGTAATTTTTAACCAACATGAAAAAATAACATGTTTAAAATTATTTATATTTGGATAAAAAAAATTATGTTTCACAAATTTGACAGAACATCGATAATATATTTAGCAGAAGAAATAATCTCACCATTAGTTTTTTCCAGTTCCATTAAACAAGAAATATGAATTGGTAGACAATTTAAATGAAATGGATCTTTGTTCAAAATACTGAAAGCACATAAAGCTGAAAATTTAGTATTACACATGTATAAAATTATTCTCAGTACAGTTCATACAGAAAAATGACAAATTTTATCAAACAAAAATATAAATGTTTTAAAAACAATTTTTAGAAAAAAAAATTAACAAAAGAAGTATAAATATTAACAATAAATAACAATTTGCGTTATTTAAAGATTCAAGAAGTTAATGTCTATTGTTAAATAAAATGAAATGCATGCATTTTTTCAGAAAACTTTTATTGATGGAAATATAACAAACATAATTTTTTGCAAAAATATCATTATATTAACATTCCGTATTACTACATTTAACCTTAAATAAATGGTTAAACACTTTGAGGAATTGAGCCAATATGCTTCTCAACCAATAATGTCATACCACATTCTAATGAAGTTCTCTATTATTTTGTTGATAGCACTTGTTCATTGAAATTAATCCCTAAAAACCTTTCATTACAGTTGAATAAATTCCATGTAATAGAAGGACTTCAAGACCTTTAAAAAAGAATTTTAAATTTTTGGTGACATATGAACTCTATTAATTACAGTTGGCTTGAGTAGCTACTTATACCAAGATACAGGCCCAGAACTTTAAATATGAATCTTCATTGTTTCTTACGATACAGAGTTGACTAGCATCTAGCATCTTAAAAACACTATCCTTGTTTCATATTATGTCCTTCAAATTTTCACTCACTCACAGCACACATACATATTAAAACATAACACTTTTTTAATAAAAACAAATATTTCACAGCAATTTTTTAAAACTCAAAAACAAATGCATTTTTTGATACCTCAAATAAGCTAAATACTTACACTGAAAAAATGATATTTATATGTATATATATTTAAAGAATGATAAGGATTTTTTATCATTATAAAATAATAACGATTTGAAGTAATAACTAAAAATTACAAAAGATCACAACATTGTTATGTTTCAATATTTAAATAACTTCTTTTTTCAGATGCAAATATACTCACGTTGTTGTAATGTTATAACTCTGTTCATAATCACAGTTGTAGTAGCATCTCTCAGCTATAGCTGTACCAACATCCAGATTATCAGCTAACATTGATATTTCTAGTGGTATGGATAGATCACTTGGTTTGTCATACTGAAAATGGATTTGTTTTATTAAAATTAACTAAATAAAAATATATTAAGTGATCTCAACACTCTTAACAAAATTATGGAACATAATATTACACAACTTTCACAAACATAGTGATATTCCCATATAATTTACTTTTTAATCCCATAGTTATGAATAAGGTAACTCGGAAACAACCCTGACAGCAAACTACACAATTTTTCAGTTAAGTTTTTGCTGATCAAAAATGAAAATGTGCATGAACAAGGTGGACTGATTTTGAATATTTTTGCTAAAATAGACAACTATTTATTTAAACACTTATTTACTAGAATAGATACCTACATAGCAAGACTTGTATAATTGATTTTTCTTTCTAATATTTAAGATGCTTGTGAAAAAGTAACATTTTTATTAGTTAACAATGTTTTTAGACGTCACACATCATGAAAGAACAGCATGGTTAGTTGCATGATGTTTGTCTTAATAATAATAAAAAAAAAAAAAACAAAGAATATTAAATAAGATTTTCTGAATTCAGCATATACAGGTCTTAATAGAATCAAGAAATTACCATGATCGTCACTAGTTTTTATAAATTCAATACTTGTGTAATCCATTTATAACCACATAGCATATTAATGAACTATGCTAATATGAGTCAATATCACTCAATATGTTGTAGCAAAATAAATAATAAAATACATGTTAATTAAACCAAAACACGAGTTTTTATCAAACTCTAAAACAAAATACCAATTTTCTTTTAAATGTACACTTTTTACAGCACAATAGGAAAATTGTGGAAATTTCTCTACAATGTAACACTTTTATAAAAGTTTATGAAATCTGGAATTTTTTTTTTACGTTACTACAGTTCTATAATGTACATATACATAATTACAATTAGATATTTGTAGTTCTTTGTTCATATTACATTTTTTTGTCACATCAAGTTTTTCTTGTGAGCAGTGTTAGAATGTGCTTATGTTTTAGGAAAAATTACTCTTGGTGATTTGGAGAACAGTAAAAAGAAAAGGGATGGGGACTAAAATGCCCTCTCATTGTTAAGCTTTTTTTTTGTAACAAGGCTTCCATTTCTATGCAGAAAAGCAAAAGAAAACATTTTTATTTATTTTCCATACTTTGGCAAGAAAACATATGTAAACAACTTAATATTTTTAACAAAATGGTCAAGGTAAGATTTTTTTTTTGCAATTTTTACTGTCCACATACCTAAACGAATGCAAGGAAAAAAAAGTTATTGAAAAAATATTAGCCATCAGAATGTACAATGAAAAAAAAAAGCACCATCATTAAAAAAGGGAAAAATTTACATACCTTTAAACATTCTCAACCAACTATAAGCGATTATGAGGAATTGATTTGTTAGCATAAAATTATTTCTTTTTGATTTTTAATTTTAATTAAACTTGAAACTATGATCTTTATAAAGTTATTTGTATTGTTCCATGGAAAAGTTTGTGTGTATGTGCAATGTAGCACAAAAATGGAAATAACCATACACATAAAATCCAGTACACTTAAAACTATGGGGGTTGATAATTTGCATCTTGAAGAGATTTTATCAAAATTTCTTTTAAGTTTTTTTTAAAATTTGATTTTGAGGCAATTCTTTGTAGATCTGGAAATATGTCATAACACATCACATGCACACAGTTGAACCTGTTTTTGTGCGGTTGATAAAAACAGCATAAAAATAACCGCACAAAAATAATGTTTGAAAATTTCATGAATTCTTACATATAACAACCAATTTGTCAAAATACAGCAGAAAATTTTTTTTATGTGGTTACACAAAAATAAAATTGCATAAAAAAGGACCGCAAAAAAACACAGGTTCGACTGTATCTTTAAATGTGATAAATTATTCTTAATTGTTGTTTTTTTCTGAGATCATTATACATATTTTTATTACAATTACATTTGTATGTTTTTCTGCCAGAATTACAACAGTTTTTCAAATTATTGTAAAAAGTATTCTTTCAACAAATTCTTTTTAGTGCTTTTGAGAAAGAGAGATGTCATTCAATTAAAACTAAACTTATTTTATCTTTTTCAATAGTCCTCAGCTAAATTTTGCTTTATTCATCTGTTTCAGATTATTGACTTCAATTAATCTTAACAATTTCTTTTTCAGTTTATATTTTAGCTAAATTGATTGGAGTTAGTTCTGCTAGATAATTTTTAACTTCAAGACTAATTTTTATATATATTTTTTCTAACTAAAGATTTTTATATACATATTATTTGTGTGTTTGAACCCTATTTTTGTTATCAATTTGATGACTTCCTGTAGTCATATCAGATAGAAGTTCAATATAGAAAAATGAGCTGTTGGCATCATAATCCCCCCCCCCCATCTCCTCATTAAAGGCGCAGACTAAACTAGGATTTCAGCTGTTAATGGTAGAAATGCATCAAAGCTGGGCTATTTTTATACTGTTTTTAGACAAGGTTTTTAACTTAATCTAAAGTAATTCCTTTTTCAATCTAAGGCTGCTTCACAGTGATTGATTAATGATGATTATTATATGAACACATATTATCACTAAGCATGTTAAAGCTTAAAAGATTATATGGTTGTTTTTTGCTTAGTTTATCTGTGTTGATAAAAGGAAGAGTTTATAGAGAAATGGCACAGCACTAACATTCAGATGTAGAAAATTTGGTTCACTGAACCTATGGACAGAGATGGTGAACATCTCAAAGCAGGTTTTTCAAAATTTGTCATAATCTTTTTTTTAAGAGTCTAAACTTAATTTTAATGGTGATAATGTACAAATGTCATAATTATTTTAAATACAATCAGAGGAAAAAATACAAACATTTTTACTTCTTTTATTATGTTACAAAAATGTAACAAAAAAAAAAAATCCCTCAAATAAGATTAATTAAAAAATTTGTAAGACTCAACAAAAAAATTTAAATATTTATTCACAAACCTTTCCTTTACTGTAAAGCATTTAATTTCAGTCTGGTACCATAGTAAACAAAACAGTTTTAATCTTCTAACCTCAACTTTTTATCACCACAGCCCAAACCCAGCAAATTGCTGATTGTAAGGTTAACTATACTAATTTTCAAGGATAAAAAAACACAAAAATTAACAGAAAATCAATTTTCTATTTAATTCAGGGATCTATACATATTAGGATACATCAGAAATCTAATATGATGATTTAATATTTCTTAATCATCTCAATTCTTGACTGTCTTATTCCTTCAAAAACAATTTAATTTGGGTAATGCTGGTTGCTCTAAGGGTACAATAGCCACATAATTTTAGGGTATTTTTAAATTATGTCAAAAATACTTCAGCTTACTTTACATTCTACAGTTCCGTGCCATAGTTTGCTATAATTCAAAGATTTTATGCAAATTTTGGAGAAGGGTAGAAGAATTATGGGCTTAACAAAGGAATATATATATAGAATTCAAATTGAACTTAAATTTATAATATAATTTGGCTTTTTGAAAATACAAGTAAAGTAACACATTAATACAAGTTTGGAAATATTAAAACTTTTACAATGGAACAACCTAAAATTCTGGTCCAGTAATATATTTTTTAAAATATACAATATGTTAAAAATGTATTAAAAATAAGATATTTGTTAAAGACAATCTTGACTAATTCATACAATCAATTACTCAAAATTTACAGACAGTTCTCATTAATTGCATAACAAAAAGAATTATCTTATTTTAAAACATGTAACTTACTTTCTTCAATTGAGTTTCATACAAAAATTTTACAATATTTGGTTCATCTTCAGAACAATGAGAATCGAAAGGTAATGATTTCATGAGGTCAAGTTCTAGAAGAAAATATAACCATCAAAGTATGAAAAAGAATTAAATGAACATCACTTTAAGAGAGAAAATTATTTGTTTTAAAATCAAATTAAGTACAGGAATTTTTTTTTAAAAAAGAAAAAGCATTCCCTATTAATTAATTCAAAACAATATATTATTTATGAAATAGTGATTTAGAATAAAATAATTTAGCCTTTGATAAAACTATTCTTCAAAATATGTCGAATATGCAAAAACAGTCAAGAGAAAAAAAATTTTAAAAAGAAGGATATTAATATTTTTTAACACAATTCAAACAACTTTTTTGCCTCAGGAACATTTTTTAGTTATAATTAGATTGTGAAATTAATCCCCCCCAGCTTGTGTTCTTTAAAAACCAAAAGTCTGTTAAGCAATAAAAAATCCTATGATTATTGTATTATGAAGTTAATTATCAAAAACAAGCAAAATATATTGAAATATTTTGAAAATTGCATTATGATAGAATCTAAGATGGAAACCAATTTGAATACAGCTATACCAACTTTAGAATAGTAGTTTACTGTAATACTCGAAAGGGCCAGGTAAAAAGAGCTATGATTTATTAAAGGACAAAGTTTTATTCAAAAGTGAACACTTTTTTAAAAATTGAAATTTCATTTATGTGATAAAATTTTAATTGAGAATAAATTTCTGCTTAAAAAATTATAAACGATGTTTAAATCATTTTGTGATTAGTGATTAACATTAAAATATAAAGCTAGACAAGACACTGAAAAAGTCAGAACAAGGAGCATATAAACATTTCTAGAGTCAATACTGTTAACTGCCTCAATATATTAATAGAGTAAAAAAGAGATGTTGCCTTCTTCTTTTGTGAGCATCTGATGTTGTACAAGAGAATCAAAGGCATCATAACAATAAACATCATGTCGAAGAGATTCCTTAAAGCAATCTGTTGCAAGCCCTCTGTTATCCATTGCTTCATAAATCTGTCCTTTCAGTAATAGAATGGCACTTGCCTAAAAAGAATCAAAGAGTTAAATCTATGAATGTCACTTCCTCAAAGTTACATAAAATGGAAGTGGTGAATTATTATATTGTAACAAATGTTGAGTAATGAATGCTTAAAATACTGTAAATAATTTATATTTGGTTGTGTGATACGTCAATATTATCTTCTCTTGTATTTATTTTATGCTAAAATTGTAATATTCACAAGCAATGCCATTTCTTACAGTATAATGGCGATTTAATGGAAACTTAGTGATAAAGCCCAGTTGGCAACCAAATGGATGCTTCTGGAAATTACCAGATATATATGACTATATCACAATATATGACTTAAGCATTCTTTCGAGAAAGATCTGTGCAGTCTACAAATAGGAGTCACATGCTGAAACTGGATCAATACTTTTTTGACCATTGAACAGTTGACTAGCAATTAATGTGTTTCCACAATAAATTTTCATCACTCTTAAAGAACTATTTTGCTTTTTGAGACTAATAACATAAAATCTTGAACTCCGAACTACATAACAATATTTACAATTATTTGTGTCTTTATTGTTTTTTTTTTAAAAAAAAAAATCAATTCTGAGCTTTCATATATTACTCTCTAAATCTAATAAGCCACTCAACATGCATGAATAAAGTTCTCATAGCAAATGATTTCCATATCATCACAGGTAAGAAAATATTTACAATGAATTAAGACTTAAGTTGATCTATTTTCATTTATGCACTACACACATTCAAGGTAATTATACTGCAATCTAAATTAATTTAAAGAAATTACATAAATCATTAGGAACTAAAACTAATTTTAAGGCACATCATTATGAGACAAGAATAAGCTTATTCATTAGTTTTGAACTTTAAAGAAAAGAAAATTTATTGAAACTAAAAAAAACTCACTACATCATCATCTGCATCAACATCTAGGTTGTCAGTTGGTTTTTCAGAAGAAAGATTAGAGTCATTAACATTTAATACATCTAATGCTTCTTTATATTCTTTGCCTGCAAACTGAAAATCCATAATTAAATGCTGAATGAATTGAATTAATGAATATTTTAATGATTTAATATAATCATTAAATACCAAAGCAAAATTTAAACAATTATATAAAAAATATATAGGGGTGTAGAACTCAAATATTAAAGGGTGCAATTAGGAGATGTTGAAATTGGCAATGGCCACACATTACAACTAATATTATAAAAAAATTTTTATGTGTAGTTGCACTGTAAGTACCAATCACTGCAGACCGTATATTGTGCACACTTGATATATATAATTAATACTATAATTTAAAATACTTTTTTTAAATCTTTCTCTTTTTAGAGATAACTTCAAATTAATTTCTTCTAATTGTTATTAAGAAAAAAACTTCACTATATTCTAAAATTAATTATAAATACATAAGCCAAGAAATTTACAATATTTAATCTGAATTAAATAAAGAAGATGAAGCAAGACTTTGAAATATATATAAATTTTTATACTTTACAATAATAATTCAAATTTTAAAGAGTATTTTTTTTTATTTAATTGTATATTTATAAAATAATGCCTTACATAATACTAATCTAACATTTAAAGAAGCATTTTTCTATCATAATAATAATATAAAAAGGACAAAATGTTTTAAAAGACCTTTTTATTCCTAAACCTATTTAATTAATTAAAAAGGTAATATCCTCTTCTATTTGGTGAATTTGAGGCATTTAATTTTAAAATGAATAATTTCATTCAAAATTATTTTTAAAAAATATTTTTTCAACTTATATTTTAAAAAACAACAGGAGTATTTGAAAAACATAGCATTAGAAAATCAAAGCTTATCAAGTATTTGATTTCCCAATCAATCACATATATATTTAAATACAGCCCAATTTACCAAAATATGTATTTACTGACACAGTGAAATACGTTTGATGCGAAAACGCTTTAGATTAAATATCAGTTAACACAAAATAATAAAACAGTCCTGACAAACAAATGTGTATTTTCATGCATTTATTTTCTCTTAACACGAAACAAAAATTCCTTAATACAAAAAAATTTCCCTTCTGGGAATGAATAATATTTGGAAAACACCAGCAGTGCAGGCGAGATTTAAGAGGGGTGGTTTCACATGTTTTGTAGAAAGGAGGTTATATAATTTGGCTTTGAAATACTCACAGAATAGCCTGTGACAAACCAATTTTGTTTATCTAAACTACTTTCACCCACATCCCCTAAAAACACCACACAAAAATATCTCATCTTGCATCAGTTGGTTTTGGAATTAGGTGATGAGTATATCACAGTGTGTGTAAAAATCAGTATAAGTTTGGTTCACATTTTTTCCTCTCCCTATTTTAGAAGAATGTTTTTACAAGCACAATGCCAAAGAGTTCAGAGGGGAAGCAAAGTGCTATTTTGCTTAAAATGAAGATGGAGTTTCTTAAGGATGGTGATCAAAAATAGAGGAACATTTTGTATTAAATTTCATTAAGTTCTTGTGAATGTTTAATTGATTTTTATTCAATATACGCATATAAGTGTATTTATGTAAATAAAATGTACTCAAATAAATTTAATTTTCCTTTAACACAAAATTCTTTTAACCTGAAAAATATTTCAGTCCCTTCAGTTTCACATTAAAAGATTTTCCCTGTATATCTACAAGAGTACTTATAGCTATTTCTCATTTATTAACAATTATATTTCTTGTTCCAATGACTGAATGCATTTAAGAGCGCTGAGTCATATTTTTTAATGTAAATAATGGAATCTATAAAGATTATGTTTTTGAAAAGATGCTTATAAAATAAAGGTTCATAAATTTTAGATAAATAAAATTTAGGGATTTAACTGTCACTGTGCATTCCACGATTTCCATGTGCAAAGTACATGCAGCCAGAGGGTTAACACATTGACCATCAACTACGAGATAACTTGTAGCTTGAATTCTTACCTAGAATGCACACTACAAGTTATCTTGTAATTTGTTTACTTGCTATATTGTGTTATATCCTTAAATTTATAGTATATCAGTATAAAAATAAATTTTGTAATATTTGTATAGTATTTAGCTTTTAAATATTGAAAGTATTCAAGAAAATATTGAAGTCTCACAAGAAAGAGTGTTATTCAATTATGAAAAATCTTTTTAAACTAAGCATTTAATTTTAAATTAATTTAAAATCAATAACAAGAGCTAGTAACACAAGAATAAAAATGTAGTGTTAAGATTTTTTATTCCGTATAGAGTAATAAATCCCATGGCACACACACACACATTCATAGAGAAAAACAACAGAACAAAAATATATTAATAAGACATTTTAAAATACCAAATATTTTTAATCAATTAACAATATATACATTTATGTACAATATAGTAACAGAATATAATGTATTTATGGTACTTGCATATATATATATATACAATGCTAGTCATATATGCAAAAAAATACCTTTCTTTAAAATAACAAGTTAACTTACATGACATTTTGCAGCTAAATACCTACATTCCAAATCGGCCTATAAAAGGAAAGACAAATTTAACTGTCAATAATTTATATTATGAAGGATAACAATATTTTATCATATTAATTTAGTTACTTTATATCAAGACATTGAGCTGAATATCAAAACATTTTTTTCGCAAATAAATTGGATTTCTATAATGTATAGAATTACAAGATTTGATTAATAGAACATGTTGAAATGCTATTAAAAAATTCAAAAGTTTGTTTCTTTCCAATTTAGGATATTTACTTAATAGAGTTTTGAATTGAAGCATTTTAAATTATTTTTAGGGACCAACTTATGAGAGCAAAACTCTGAAAAATGAAACATAGTAGCTTCTAACAATAATAATTTCATAATTCATATTGCATCATAATATATGCATATAATTGCCTTAAATTTACAAATAATTAAAACAAAGATACAAATTAAAATTCATAAATGATAAGAAAGAACTTTCAAAATAATCAAGAGAAATATAGAAAGTAGTAAACAAAAAAAAAAAAAAAAAAAAAAAAAAAAAAAAAAA
>BMAV01005735.1:147025-176710 GCA_019973955.1 Trichonephila inaurata madagascariensis | reverse complement strand
TATTTCTTCGGGCACAAAGCAAAACGTTTCAACGTCTTACCTTTGGAAAGCCATCGCACTTTATTGTGAAGCAGGATGTCGTAATACTGAGTCTCCATTTAAACTGAAGATGGTAGAGTTCTTTTGACAAGACGCTGTTAACAATCTTGATAACCAAATTCATGACCTCAACTATTTCGGCCGGAAATGTTTGGGCACAAAGTTCTTCTTGTGTACTAAGCAGTGAAATGTAAGAATTTCGTTGTTTATTTTGCTCTGAACAATCGTTGTTGCCCCTTTATTTTTTCCTCTCATACTTCAGGCTCCATCTCATTTGCTATTGAAACGATTTTATTTAAATCGATCTTATTGTCTTCAAGGCATTTTTTCACGGCATTCGCTATATCTTCCCCTCTAGTTTGTCATGAGAGCGGTAGCAATCCTAGAAATTCTTTTGGACCTTTGGAAGACATATACCTGACGAAGAGGACAACTTGTGCCATGCCTTTTATGTTGCAAGACTCATCCTATAGCAAGTGGTAAAGGCAGAAGAAAGTTCAATACCTTCCACCTGCAAATATGTTACATTTGAAGACATTTTAGCTATTCTATCTTGTACTGCTTTAGCGGATAGTGGCAAATCTTTTATTTTTTCAAAGAGTTCTGGTTTGTTTTTGAAATTTCGAAACAGTTCTTCAGATGCACGTATGAAGCAATCTTTGACATACTCATCATCTGTGAATGGTTTTAGTCCAGTCATACTAGGTTTTCACTGCGGAATGAGAGATAATAAGCTGAAAATTGGTATAGACCTTTGATTTGGCACTCTAAATGTTGTCTCAAAAGTCTCATAAAATCTCGTGTCCGCGTCTTAAGATATTTAAGGTCAAAGGTCAAAAAATAATTTTTTTTTTTTTGCAAATGTCTCTTTTTTTTATGACTTAATACTATTTACATTTAATATAAATATTGTAGAGAATAAAATTTTTTATACATCTCAAACCATTTTTCAGATAAAGAGTGTTGAACGCGCAGCGCTTAGCTATCTACAGCATAATGTAAGGTCAACCGTTAGTTACATGATATAATACGCCGTATAAAGTCTATAAACCTTTAAAATATACGTAGTTAAAAACATTTGGCATTTTTTATTAATTATTACATTACATTTAGTAATAGATTTCACTAATAAAGTATATATTTCTTTTATAATTAACTTTTGAACTACACTGTTCGTATAGTTCAAAAGTTGTTGACAGATATGCTTAGAGTATTTTTTAATTATATTCTATATTATATATACTAATTACATTTAAAGTAGAAAAAAATAAAGCAAGTAGTTTTTAATTATATTTTTATTTGAGAAATATCGTTTTATACAATTATTACAGGACAGTTTTCTTCTTGGAATACTTGAGCTAGTTGATCCGAATTCGGAAGATTGTCTAATATTCTAATGAAAGTTTCCCCCCTTTTTTTTAAAAAAAATGCAGATGTCGTCACAGCCACTAAATGTGTGCAGAAATAAAATGTGCTTTTACAATGCAGATATTTATCAAAACTTTGTAAGAGTATATTTGAGTTTTAACATTCCCTTTGCCAACTTTTTTAAAGAACACTTCTTCTTGAAGTGATTGAGTACGTTCAATTAAAATGACGAGCAAATCAATATCTTCTCCTACTATGACGGCTGTTTTATGTTGTTTCGATTCTTCAATAGCTGTTTCTACAATAAGAACGTCTACATCCCCTCTGGCCTGTTTTTGTCTTGGTATCAACAGATACTAATTTTCTTTTAGAGTAGCAGAAACTTTAGAGTAGTAATTCCAGAGTAGAGAGGTTGATCAAAAGTAATTAAACAAGTTTTTTGGCCTCTTCTTAGGGCAGTATTTGTAGCGCAATGTAAAGTAGTATAAACTGTGTCTACGTTACTGGCAGGATGATCAATAAAAGAAACATAACCTGAAAAGAAGAAAAGTCATTATTTTTAGTGAGCTATTCGAGAATGCCATTCCACGCAGACAACAATGTAATATTCTTCCACACTTTCCGTATAACCACTTCTTTTCTGTTATTGCTCGATCATCATGTAGATTTTTGACATGAATTCTGCTGTATCCAGGTACAATTGGTTTTTCATATGCTAGAAGAGACTTTATGTGATGCTGTTAATTCTTTTGCACTCTGTTTGGTTGTACATCCTTGCATACGGTCAATATATATCTTTTGGAGTAACAATCTTAATCATCCCCATAACATGGAGAGTATTATTATCATCAAGAGAGTGGACATTTATATCGGTATTGTATCCAACATATCGTACTAGCGCTCCTGATTCGGATGATAAAATGCGAGGCTTCGGATGGTAAACTGTTGAAATTTCTTACTGTACAGTCTTACCATACGAAGCTGCAAATCTCAAGCTATATAGCACATCTATTAGTCTTTCAGATCTATATCTTCTATGAAGAAATACAGAAAGGCTTAATAGTATCTGTGATGAAAATGATCGTTCTTGTAATGCAGCCATTATTGGATGGCTTATTGACGTGCATTTTGTTTTTGAATTAGCTATTTTTCTTTTTCTGTTTTTTGTTATGACTTCCTGTAAAAAATGCAATAGACTTTTTGGAATTTCTTGATTTACCTTTCTTGATTTTCCTTGATTAACATTTTACTTGGAGGTGGATAACACTTGGTTTCAACGACAGATGACCCGATGTTTTCACGAATAATAGTTGCGGCAGCTTCTACAATTCGTAATCTTTCTTCTTCGGGATCCCTTTTTTATTATCATACCAAGCTTTTGATAGTATATTAGCTTGTGTATCCCGAAAAAATATGATTGTAAAAAATTTTGCTTTTGTTGTAATTATTATATATGTCAAATACTTTTTTGATTTCTCGAAAGTATAGTTTTATCATTTGGTACTTACCCGTCACACACAGGACATCTCTGAGTTCTTTCAATGTAAATTGCGAATTATCGTGATTTTCGATGTGATTAAAAATCTCTACCATAGCTTCTGAGACTTGATTATCTTGGCGAGGCTTCTTTTCAGTACATGGTAGTCGATTTAAGAAATTAGTCTAGTAAAGAGTATGATATTTTGCTTTAGAAGCAATCAAATCATACTCACAAAGTATACGATCTTTCACTGATTCTCCTATAGAATCACTACGTTCTGCTTTTTTTAAAACATTGTCTTTAAATTCAAGAGTACTCACTTTACTGATCTTGCGCCTGTACTTCTCTTTTTTTTAGTCTCTGTTGCTTCATTAGCTACTTGACCCCAAAAAACAGAGCTTTTTGAAATCAAACGCCACTCACTTCTTTTAAGAGGTACACTAGGTGTTGTTAAATGTTCGCTGTTTTCGATGTGTCATTTCGATGTTGAAATCGAATTTTTACTATGTACACTTTTCGACACTCGGTATGTACATTCTCGGGGATTGAGGAATTTAAAAAATCTATGTGACCATCATTTCGTTCCATACTGGCTGTTTTCAAAGTTTTTAAACCACGCACTACATTAACAGGATCACCTTGTGATAACGATTCATTACATATAAAACACAAATCAGTCATAACTCTCAAAATTTTACGTCTGTCGTTGCCAAAATACAATTTAAAACAAACGAATAAACGGGGCTAGTAAAAACTGGGTTGTTGAAAAGGGAATCTGTCTTTACTATACAGCTAAACATTTGTCTTTTAACTAGCTATAAATAGAACATCCGTATAATAGGGGTCCACAGGTCCAGTTTTTATCTGTACAGAAAGAAACAAATTGGGAGATTTATACATTTTAAAGAAATTGTACTTCATTTTTTCCCACTTAAAATGTAATTAGCATATATTAAAATATAATTAAAGTCTATAATTCAGTTAGCTATTTTTTAATTACATGTGCAGAGGAGGGTTATTAAGAAATATACTTGATTAATGAAAACTATTACTAAATGTAATGTAGTAATTCATAAAAAATGCCATTTGTTTGTAACACTAGATATATTTTTAAGGTTTATAGACTTTATACAGTGTATTATATCATGTAACTAACGGTTGACCTTACATTATGCTGTAGATAGCTAAGCGCTGCGCGTTCAAAACTCTTTATCGCAAAAATGGTTTGATGTATAAAACATATTTCAAACAAAGTAATAGAAAAAAAATTTTTTACTCTCTACAATATTTATATAAAACGTAAATAGCATTAAGCCATAGGAAAAGAGACATCTGCGAAAAAAAAAACCGAATTTTTGACCTTAGACCTTAAATATCTTAAGACGCGGACACGAGATTTTGTGAGACTTTTGAGACAACATTTAGAGCGCCAAAATAAAGGTCTATACCAATTTTCAGCTTATTATCTCTCATTCCGTAGTTGACCCTTATTTTTGACTAATATGACTGGACTGTTTGCCTTTTTTTTGCAATTTCTAGTGATACCGCAAAGCTTGCCAGATTAACATTACTTGTAGATTGCGTCCAGTTACTTAACATGGAACATGATTGTTGCTTTTGTTTTTGGAACTCGTCGACAGGTTTTTTTTCGTTCTTCGCCGGCTGCATATTTACTAACAAACTGAGTGTGTTTTGTAGTGAAGTGTCTCTCTAAATTTGATTTCTTATTGTGTGCGAGTTTTTCGTGGCAAATGTGTGAAACAAGTCAGAAAGCCATCTGAGTTGCATACGAAAACGAACGATTCCGTCCAATCCTGACTGAATTCTCGATGCTCTTCTTTAGTTCGTCTCTCTCTTTCTCTCTCTTTTTGTAGATGCCATGTTTGAGGTGAAGTGATAAAAAAGAATTTTTAAATTATTATTTAGGTATCCAAAAAGCAGATGACAAGTTTTGCAATTATTTACTATGTCAGCGTATACCTAAATAAATACATACGAGAAGCTGGGCATAATGAAATATAATTTATTAAAAAACATTTTACAACGGTATTTACCAATTAAAAATACTTACCTAAATAAAATAAATAATTGTCTAATAATTTAATTATGAAAATAAATAAGTTAGACACGAAACACTGTTTGTCTCACTCTCTCACGTACTGATTGACTATAAGTGCATAGCTTCGTCGCATCTGTGGTCGCGTCCCTTGTGCGGTGATCGCCGACTGGCATGAATGGACTTGTTAGAATGTGTTTATCAGGGCACATTTGCACATGTCTGCACATTTAAGTTTTTTTTAAATTTTGGCAAATATTATATACTTAGCTTACGAGTAAAGGATTTATGCCCAGCTCTGTCGAAATCAACGAAAATTGCCAAACATATAAACAATCTAAAACTGCAAATATCTACCTACTTTGATCCTCAGAGTTCGAAGGTTTATTAAATAACAATTTATAGGTACTTACACACTTACAATTATTTTTAACGCTAATTTTTAAATAATAAAAGCTATAAAATAGATAAATAATAAAATAGGTAATTTATTAAATGTATATTTAAATAAAAACAATTTCACGGTAATATCCAACAGTAATACTTTATTTCTCTTTTGACAATCCTTATTGACTTCAAAAAAGTAGTTAGGTATCTTATTTGGGAAAAAATATGTATAATATGTATTTTAAAAATATAATACTGTTACGAATTTTGTGTAAATAATGTAAATAATTTGTTTTTGGATGTTTAATGCATTTATATTACTCTTCGTTATATTTATTTTACATTAAAATTGTACTGTTCACAAGCATTGCCACCCCTTATGTTATAATGGCGATTCAATGAGAACTTGGCGAAATCTTGACGGTAGAGTCAAGTTGGCATCATTTTTGGTGACCAAGTTGGCGTCCAATTTGGCGTCATTGGCGACAATGTTGGCGAGTTTGGAACCCTCTTGATTCTTCTAGAAAGTAGTGGATCTCTCCATTAACGTCATGCTCGATGACACGAGCGGTTATATTTATGGAAGTTTCTGCCGCGCCTATAAATAGGAGTGCCAGCCGCAACCAGTCAGTCTGATTTTATCCAGCGAATAGTGAGGATTGTTTTGACTAGCGATTAGCTTGGCTGTGTTTGTGAATAATCTTTTAGTTACGTGTATTCTTAAACACTGATGATTGTGTTTGATTGCTGTTGAAGGTGTGAAGACCGGGGATCGGGGATTTACTCTGTGAATATTGCTGCTGAATCCTGTATTTAAAGGATTGGATTTTTGATAATAAATTCGCATCGCTCTTAAAGAACTGTTTATTTTCTTTGTGATTGTTTTGCATAAAATCCTCGAATCCGGATCTACGTAACAGTTTGGTGTCAGAAGTGGGATTTTATGCCAATAACAAGAGTGATGGATGAGCAATTGAAGGAACTGTTGGAAGCTATTAATGCTTTGAAAAACAGTCAAGAAGAGACTAAACAAGAAAGGAAGAAAGATCAAGAAGAGGTTAAAAATGAATTGAAGGAGAAAATGGACAAAGGCCAGCATGAAATGCTGAAGAGCCAAGAAGAAACTAAAAATGAGTTAAAGGAGAGAATGGAGAATATGCAGCGAAGCCAAGAAGTGACCAAGGAGAGAATGGAGAAAGGTCTAGAAAATGTACAGAAATATCAAGAAGATCTGAAGAATTCTCTAGAAGAGAAAATCAACAGTGTGGAAGACAGAATAGCTTGAAAAATGGAAGAAGAGATCGCAATAGTTGGAGAGAAAATAGAAAAAGTTAAAGAGAAGGTTGAAGAAAGAATTGAAGCGGCTGGAAATTTTAACCTTGTGAAGTATTCCCCCGTGGGTGATACCTCACTCCTAAGTTATCTTCGTGATCTAGAGGTGTGGGATTGAATGAAGAACCAAGCGTTGTCATGATCTTAAAATGTCTTTATTAAAATCTTAACTTAAACACTAACAGTGATAATATTTATATTATAACTTAGCGGATCTGAGGTGAGAAAACACACAGTACGTATTACCAAATAAGCACGATCTTAACCACTATATTTAACTTTCCCTTCTATTCCTAATCTCTGTTTAAATCACAATTACTAATGGATACTAGAATTATCCTACCTTAAATTGTTTTCTCTAATTTTTCGTCCAACGTCAGAGATTTTCTTTCAAAATCTCCATACTCTCTTCTTCTGAGTGCGAAGTGTTGGATATTGATTCCTCTTCTTCGCAGAAAAGCCTTTTCCCTCTATCATTTGGGTTTGTCTAACCAAACAATTTTTACCAGGCAATCGCTAAATATCGGTAGTAACTGCAGCTGCTTCGTATTTTCTCCCAAAATTAAGGTATTGCATTAATTATCCTATTAAAACATTATCCCTATTCCTTACCGCCTTATTAATCCTATTAAATTAACATTGAGCCTTTCATTAACTCTTTGGATTCGAGAATATTTCATATTTTTCATCAAATTCTGAATTTTGTTCGTTCAATTCTCCAATAACTCAAGAAAATATATCTTCTGCAGTTAGCAAATTGCATTTCGACTGCATAATTTTTCTAAGCCAATTTTTACTGACTTTAAGCCTGCTACAATTGTAGTCACAGTTTCAAACTCTACATTGGCCATCATCTGTGCTTCTTTATGTCAATTAATGCTTTTATAACTGCTGACTTAATTTCTAAAAATCTTTCAAGCATTGCCAATAAACTATTGAAGCCATGTGTGATTCCCGGGAATAGAAAGAGTACAGAAATCTTAGGATTTCCCGGGAAAGAAACTCTAGTTTTAACGTGAAATTATCTTCGCTACATGATGGTTTTAAGCGACACCAGGACACGAGTACATGATTCGCCTGGAACAACACCAGCCGTGAATACTTTCATCTCTCGGCTACTGCGATCACACTTTATTTTCTAAATTATTAAAGATAATAAGGCTAAAATTTGGGTTTGGGTGTTACGGGTTATAAGGAAATTCTAAATGAAAATATGTACAGTAAAATACTTTTAACGCGAACACGCTGAAAAAGACACGGTTAACACGAAATAATACAATGTTCCCGACAAACTACTAAGCATTTCCATGCATTTTTTCTTTTAACATGAAACGAAAATCGCTTAACACGAAAATTTTTCCTTCTGGAATGAACAAAAGACGGAAAACACCAACCGGATTGGACTGTCCCACTGTATCATCAGAAGAATTCGTTGCGGTAGGGGATGATACTGTGTGTACAACCCCAATTATGGCAGACAAAGACATTTTGGAGTTTGTTCAAAGCTAAAAAAATTTCATTGGTGCAGATTCTGTTCCCACGCCATTCAAAATAAGGACATCATGAAAAGTATGTGCAGTTATTTAGACGCACACTCAATCGTAAAATGAATAAGAAAATGGACTACATCAAACAATTTGTTGACAATTCGATGCTAAAAAAACAATACAAAGAAAAATATCAAATTATTTTCCAAAAACTCACTAAATGTTTTGTTTTTCAAAAAACTTGAAAATTTTGTAGTAAACTTCTCTAAGTTCTTGTGAATGTTTTTATTTCATTGGTGTTTATTAAATACACACATATATACGTAAATAAAATAAAGTCTAACAGACTTAATTTTGTATATATATATATATATATATTGAAATATTCCTTAACACCAAATTCTTTTAACGCGAAAAAATATTTCGGTCCCCTCAGTTTGGTGTTAAGCGATTTTCACTGTATACTGTTACTCTTAATATCTTTATAAAATTATGTGCATTACAACTTACTTTTTCGTAACTATATTTAATATGTTTATTTTCATGATATTATTTTTTCGATTTTTTAAAAATAGTTTAAAAAGTGAAAAAGACGAAACAAAAAAAGAAATGGACTACTGATATTTTTAGAGAATAGAAATGTCTTTTCTTTTTTTCTTTTTTTGATTCTATAAAAATGTAAAGCCCAATATTTGCTAATTATGTACAATTAAAATTAAACTGCAAAATGTTTATTATTTTAAAGTCATATTTGTAAAGCATTACTATAACCAATTATTTATACAGAATAAATGAAGAGAAGTTACTTTCAAGTTATGTACATTTAAAACTTCCATGTCAGAACTGAAACGCCGAAGGGATGCAAATGAATTTATAGATGATTTAGAAAAAAGCACAGCTTTGCATCTTGGCTCCCAATGGGTTGCCTGACCCTCAAACATCTACGTCTTCCCAACTGTAGATCCATCCGTATGTTTGTCGCGGAATTCGTTCTTAGAAGTTAAAAGAAAAATATATTGTGTGATTTTCTGTTAATTTCATGGCAATTTTGAGCTATTTTTGAATAATTACAATGCACTTCATGCTGTCATGGAAGAGAAGGCTAGCTTTCCAAGAAATGTTTTATTTTTTTACCACCAGTCAATTCATGAGCAGACAGCAGAATGCCCAAAGGAACCGAGCTCACCCGAAGAGGGTTTAGAGCTACAAACCGATCCCTCGAGAACAACCCTCCCCCCACCAATCTTTATTGGAAAACAAAAATCAAAGTTTACATTTTAAACAGCAGAAGACAACAGTGCCTGTTTAAGCTCATTTTGGGCCCTGGATGCAGAAGATCTACAGGGCCTCTTGGCACTGGCGGATCCAAGGAAAATCTGGTTAAGTCTAGCTTATTCAGGCTTTCCGGGCTCCTGGGCATCCGCCCCAAGCACCCAATGGATAAACCTGAACAGGGAGACAGTAAAATAACATAATGCAAATTTTAAGGTAATTGCACAATATACATACGTAAACGTATACATAATACATATACAAAGCAATAATAATAATAATAACAATAAAAGAAAACATAAAGGGTACAAGAGAAGGAAAAAAGAATATACATTATTCCAAAACTCTTACAAATACATCACAAAAAATAATTATTAATTTTTCAGGTACTTTTATGTTTTAGGGCTCTTACGTATTATATCGTCGACTTATTTCGCCAAATAAAAAAATTTCCACCAAATGCTGTTATTGTTTTTGCACATGCTCGAAAATCAATTCGGACGCAAACTCTTTCTGTATTAGCATGCCAACAAATAACTTGGAAAAGATTTTTGAGGAGAATTAAACAACGTACTTAAAAAAAAAAGCGTACAATTTTGAAATAAACAAATTATATAATAACAACTACAATATTCACGTGTCCAAAGCGTTATAATTGCATTCAAAACCCGTCAAATGTATCTTCTAGACTACGCTACGTAAATGCGCATTAGTACGAATCTTAATGTGCAGATTCACGATGTTCCTCGCTTTACCGTTTTGCTAAGCCAAATAGTCTTTTAGGTATTTGCTTATTAGACCACATATTCTTTGAAATACTCCACTGCGTTCAATTCCGTAAAAGGTACCTATCGATTCCCTAATTTTAATCATTTTTCTCAACAAAATAAAAGAGGAATATTGTTAGATTATAAGCAAGATTATTTTTGAGCATGTGCATTTGTGAATACTATGTTTGAATAAGCGCGGAAACAGTGTACCTATAAAAAAAAGATTAAGTTCGAGCATGCGCGAACAGAATTTTTATGTGCTTGGGAAAGGATTTTCTCTGTTGGCTGCATATCCCAGAATTTGGTAATGTTTTTTTATTTGACGAAACTGGTAGACGATATAATACGATATATATACACTGCTGGCCACCGTAAATGCAACACGCTGAAGGAAGCATGCAAATAACATGGAATTTACAACATGCATTAGCAGAGGTGAGATATGCAAATGATTAGAATTTCGGCGCAGACCCACATCACGCGCGCCTTTGGTGCCACCTCAAAGCGCTATTTAAGGCTTGGAGATTTCGACGATTTCAAGTTCGGCAATTGTGTTTTTCTTGTAGTTTTTTCAAAAAACGACCAGTTATGTCTTGTAGAAAACAGCGATCAGCTTTTGATCAAGTATCCGAGTTCGACAGAGGAAGGATAGTGGCCTACCGAGATTGTGGATTATCTTTCAGGGAAATCGGTAGTCATGTTGGACGAAACCAAACAACTGTAATGCGGATATGTGACCGTTGGATGCAGGAGGGTACGACGGACCGACGTGGTCGATCGCATCCACCTCAGTGCACCACTTCAAGTGAGGACAGGCAAATTGTGCGCATGGCAGTGACGGATCGCTCAGTCACATCACGAACCATAGCACAGCACATTGAGTCTGTAATGCATCATTCAGTGTCTGCGCGTACCATTCGAGGCCGTTTACAGCTGAGTGGTCTGTCCGCAAGACGTCCATTGCTTGGTCTACCCTTAACGCAGAACCACAGACGTCTTCGCCGCCAATGGTGTGATGAAAGAAGGATGTGGGTGGCAGAATGGAATGAAGTTGTCTTTACTGACGAGTCACACATCTGTCTGCAACACCACGATGGTCGGATTCGAGTCTCTAGAAACCGTGGAGAGAGGATGCTGAACAGCTGCATTATGCACCGCCACACTGATCCTGCACCGGGTATTATGGTATGGGGCGGTATTGGATATCACTCTCGCACTCCTCTAGTACGCATTGTCGGTATTTTAAACAGCCAGCGCTACATCTCCGAGGTGTTGAAGTCAGTTGTCCTTTACCTTCAGGGCTTGGCCACAGCCATATTTCAACAGGATAATGAGCGACTACACGTGGCACGCATTCTCCAAAGGTTCTTCGTCAATCACCAGATTGAATTGCTTCCCTGGCCGGCTCGCTCTCCGGATCTTTCGCCGATAGAAAACATGGGGTCCAGGGTTGCTCAACGGTTGACTCAGATTACACCCCCAGCTGCCACACCAGATCAACTTTGGAAACTTTTGGAAGCTACTTGGTCTGTTGTCCCCAAGAACACCAAAGTTTTCCTTGAATCAATGCCGAGGCGTGTGGGAAGCGGGGGGCCAACAATGGCGGCTACTCTGGCTACTGATTCTGGCGGAATCACAGTCCACAGAAGTCTAAAATTTAATCATTTGATCTTGGTAAACATGTTATCTAAAAAAAATAAATTTTTTTGTTGCCCCATCTTTTTGGTTTTTCTTGGTGTTGCATTTGCAGGGGCCGAATGTATAAAACAGGGTTCCAGCCTTAATGGGGCCCCCAAAGAAACCCCAAAACCGTTGGGTTTTTAAATATGTACTTTTTTAAAAAAAATTTTTTTAAAAAAAGGTAAAGAATTTTTTTACGTGCTTTTCAAACCCAAAAAAACCCATTTAGAAAAAGTTAAAAAAATTAAATTTTTTATATTGTCCCCAGGTTCTTAAAATTATTTTGTTTTTGTATACTGCATTTTTTTCCCAAAGTAAACAAAAAAGGTTTCATTTTATTACCAAAAAAAACTGGCTGAGTTATGGAACTTTGAAAATCTTTACATTTCATGCTTTTTACTCGGCCCCCTTTCAAGATGCAAATGGGGCCGTCTCCAAAGTAAAATTTAAATTGGAACTCTGCCAGGGAAATTTTTCGTCCTTGGGTCACTCGTATGAAAAAATCTTTTTAAAATTTTAAAAAGTACAAAACGTTAATAATACAATACTTATACTTAAAAATAAAATTTATTTTTGTTTTGGGTGAATACATAGACAAAATAAAATATTTTGGACGAAAAACACATTTAAAAAGCATTTCCCAAAAAAAAAAAATAGACTTATTTGCTGGGCTTCAGACGGGTTTGCTGCGGTTCTGATCATGGATAACAAAATCTGTTGTGCAGTCGCTTGCAATTGCATAATCGTATTCTAATATTACGAATTCTAGTACGGAGAACGAGATGTATACAAATGAAAAAATACGGGCTAAATGGTACTTTTTATGGGCAGTGTAATCGAAATAAGAATGGGGAAGACGGGTATCCCAGTGTTTTCCCAAACTGCCAATATTTGTGACCCAATATTCAATCATAATTTTCATCGCGCCCCCTCCATACAATAATAATATATTGAATTCCATAAAATGATATTTTGATGCTGAAGCTACAATTAGACTTAAACCTCTGAAGGGCGTATATAAACGTCTCTCTCAGCCAAAGCATTATTTCTCCTGGACGTATATATACGTCTTTCCGAAGTACAATTGTTTCTGTGCACTGCTATTAATAAAATCATTCCGAATGCAATGGTATATAATAAAAGGAACTTGACAGTGTTTAGGAAGGATTTACTTATTTCAGAGGATTTGCTTATTTTTTCCCCCCATACATTGGATAGGGTATGCCTACCTGGAAAACGGTGCCATTAGGGAACGAATTGGAACTTTTAGTCGGTAGTTAAAAGGGAAATTTAAACATAAATTGCCCAAAATTTTCAAGATAAGTTTGGTTTTTTTATATAATTTTGTATATAAAACCCATGGGGGTCACTGGTAATTATTAAACTTGTTCTTAACTCAGTATTGCTAAATTAATTATAAAATATATTGTTTAGCACTGATGCATTTATAAGTGCATTATGTCAATGTAAATGTGTCTTTTATTTTTTATTATATTAAAATATATTTTGTTTGTTTATTTCGGTAAATTAGTAATTTTTTAAAATAATATTTAATTTTCGATTTTTCAACAAACTCGCGCCCCCTTTGGGGTTAAAAACCCCAGTTTGGCGCTGCTTTATGCCATTAAATTTCTCAGTCGAAGATATCTATCTTTTAGTACAATTGCCCGTGCTGTTCAACGTTTGTATAAAACTGGGAGTTGTCATAGACGTATTCCCTTGTCTCGTGCCACACCTTCAAGCTTGCGGATATCCGCTGAGGATGCTCTAGGACAGAGATGGCGAACCTTTTTGGATCAACGTGCCATTTTTTCTTTAAGAAATGTTTAAGGAGGGATAAATATGTCAAATAATTTTGATTTGTGATTATCGAGAAAATAATAAAACTAAATAGTAACAACTCAAAATTCTTCAATTATAACGAAAAAATACATTATTACAGTATAGTAGTAAATGTTTTATTTATACGGGAATTCAAATTAAAAAATACATCAAAATTGAATTTGGTGGTTTTGATAAGATGACAAATAAAATAATTTGGGTTGTAAAAATGTTACTTTTACCAGAATGCAACCTAATTGAAATCATCTTCCAAAAGGTTTTTAAGGGCCCCTTTAATGTTATTCATCTTTGGGAAAAAAAGACTCCCCAGGCATAGAAAATGAAAATATGGTTAAAATGCCGAGGTGTTTTTTAAAACTGCATCTGGAATCAAATTCCATGTTTCCAAAATTTCAATACTAGCATTTTTGCTTATATTGCTTGTCAATCTTTCTGTTTTAATTATTTCTAACTTTCTTCTTTTTTCAACAAATTTTTGATTCCATGTTGAATTAGACTGGAAATTAATAAGTTGCATTTCGAATTCTTCAATTGACAACCAATAGAATTGGGACAAATTCAGTTCATTTAAATGAAGTCACATCAAGGTACATAAGACACTTTTAGCATTTTTCCAAAAAATTTTTCTGAGCTGAGAAAATCTTCTTTTAAAAATGCGATCGATCCTATGTTTTCGTAATACTTCATATTGAACTTTGTTATTTTGAATTAAAATGCAAACCGTTTTGATTGGTGGCGTGCCCAAAATATGTGTGTCCAAAATTGTGTCGCGTGCCATCAATGGCACGCGTGCCACTGGTTCACTATCCCTGCTTTAGGATATGTTCTGGCTCATCCTGAAAGTGTCCGGGATATTAGCAAGACTTCTTACTCAAAATCGACGGTGTGGAACATATTACATACGTACGGTGCATATATTTATCGTCCAGTTCTGGCGCAGGAACTAATGCCCGTAGAGCAGGAGCATCGTTTTGATTGTTGCAATTTCGCGTTAAACACACTGGATGAAAATCCAGATTTTTTGAATGAAGTTTTGTGGTCGGATGAATGCCAGTTCTCGAGGCAAGGCACTATTAATACACAGAATATGCATTATTGGTTCCTCGAAAACCTAGCAAATCTAGCACGACCGAATCGCCACCAAGTGAATGTGTGGTTAGGAATATGGAACAGCACCTTAATTAGCCCAATGTATTTCAATGGACCTTTAACATCAGAATTATACGCGGAAATTTTATCTGGACCGTTAGCCGATTTTTTAGAAGATGAAGTTTTCTTACGGGATTCGTCACGCATGTGGTACCAGCATAATGGTGCACCCGGACACAAATTTGCACAACCATTTACATTTTTGGCGCAGACATTTGACACTCAGATATTCGGCTACGGAGGTCAACAAGAGTGGTCCCCGCGATCCCCCGACCTAAGTCCTCTGGATTTCTTTCTGTGGGGCTTCCTAAAAAGCAAAGTGTACGAACGTGAATCCAAGAGTAAATACGATTTACTCAATCAAATCAGCATGGCATGCAAGTCTGTGACACCAAATATGTTGCAGAAGCTTCAGGCGGAGTTTCTGACGCGGGTTCGGTACTGAATTTCTGCGGAAGGCAGTCATTTTGAACATTATTTAAGTTAATTTGGTCATTATGATATAATAAAGCCCCTGATTCATGATTGGTGCATCATTCTACATTATGCTATAATTTGAGCGGCAAATTCTGTAATTTTTTGCTGCTATTTGTTAAAACAAGCTGTTTTAATCTTTTCAGTACAAGTTGTGTTTCTTTAATTTAACTTTTATTGTTTGCCATACAGCAATACAAATTGTCAATCTATGATGTTTACTACGATGTTTTAATATTACTATGATGTTTTTCTTTTGCTCTTTCTGTAGATAGTGAATTACTGCTCTCTAAATTCAATTTATATATATGACCCCCTTTACTGAGCAATTCAGATGCTTCAACTTTATGTAGGCATAACTCGGTCAGTTTTTTATAGTAATAAAATGAAACTTTTTGTGTTTATTTTGTTTTTGTGTACTGCATCTTTTCCTAAAAATAAGTGATAGGACCTGGGGACCGTATAAAAATTTAATTTTTGTAACTTTTTTCTAAGCGGGTTTTTTGGTTCGAAAAGCACGTAAAAACATTCTTTACCTTTTTTAAAACATTTTTCAGATTGGAAATACATATCTAAACCGAACGGTTTGGGAATTAGCTATTGGGTCACATTAAGGCTGGACACCCTGTGTATATATATATAGCAACTCTGTTTTATATATTTAATTTTATTATTTATATTTTGTTTCAAAATCAAAAGTAGTTATTATTAAAATTATTTCGAAAACTTAGGTTCTTGCGGCTCAGGGAGAAATAAATCCAGTTTTTATTACTCTGAAGGGGAATAATATCTCGAAATCGAATGATTTATAATTTCAACGGGATTCTGAAAAGAATGAGTACCGATTTCAAGGTGTCCTATGCAGAATATTTACAGAAACTGAGTTTCGTGTGTTCCTACAATTTGAAAGGAATTATTGTACAAGTGATCGCGTATAATCTAAATTTACTTATCAAACATTACTATAAATTGATTACTATAATTGCATTGATTTCAAATCAGTGCAAAACCAGGCAAAATTTCCGATTGCGCTTAGAATAGATTTGTTTCATAATCTTTTAATTTTAGGCCTACTATAGTTAACCGTCCCTCAACTAATATTAAAACAATATTAAAAGAAGAATAAAATAAGTCGTTTCCAGGAAGAGACTAGTTGCCCACTTTTTCGTTTCTTTTTTCAAAGAAGGGCATAACACAATTACGAGACATGTTTCCAAATCCTTTTCGTGTGATGACGACATTTGAGTTGGGTTCCGTTTCCTCTATAATTTCAAACTTCTTTTTAGAAGTCGCGGATATCAATATATCACTCTAGACTCAGCTTTTCTTTTTCCTGCTGGAAATACCCTCTTGCGTGCTGAGTTAAAGCAATTCTAATCTTCGCGATAAATTTTTAGACTTTTTTTTTCTATTTCTTCTCTGCGTGTGCAGAAGTTTCGAGCGGAAATTGAAGCAATCGCAGAAGTAACCCGCATCACACTATCGCGTGTTCTCCGGTGCACACATTCTTAAGTGAGGGCATCTGGCATTTTTCCACTTCTTACCACCTTGCACGAAACCTTTTTCCTTGGACCTCTTGCGCACTTTCTGATTCATTGTTCGATGAAATGCTTCGACTTTGGAAAAAAATGCGAACGTACACATAAAGAAAACTTTCATACGATGTCTTAAAATTAAATTTCAAGTCATGATGCTTGGGAATTCCTAATGCAAGAAAAATTCGGAGAGTAATGTCATTTAACTGTGCAATAACTATTGTTTTTTCATCCCTCAGAAAGTTCCGTTAGCGAAATGACTCACTCATTCAATTCATACTATTAGTTCACTCTCTCCAGTGGTGTAACGTACATCCCCACAACCCCCACATTGCGGGGTGGGGGTCAGGGCTCTAGGGGGCCCAAATCCTAACTGACGCCAAGTCATAACCTTTCTAAGATCCAGCTGGGGGCCCAAAACCTTACTTTGCAGTGGGGCTCTAATCATCTCCGTTACGCCACTTACTCTCTCCCTATTTATATATAAATATATATATTGCTCACATTTTCAATCGTTAATAAAATACTTTCTATTCATCCATTCAAGTTCAAATACATTTTTGTAACTTGTAGTGGATGACTCTTGATGTTAATACAATTTTTTCAAATATTAATTCATTAATTAAATTAAAAATGAATAAATAGTAACAAACACAAAAATAATAGTCCAGCAGCATATATAGAAAGGAAAATCGTTCGTTGTGTCCCTGTAACGCAATGGATAGCGCGTTTGACTTCTAATCCATAGGTCCAGGATTCGAATCCCACCTGGGATGGCCTAATTTCTGAGAATGTGATTTCTTTTTACTATATATACTATTTTATTAGAATAATTAAATTTAATCAATGAATAAATGGTAATAAGTAAAAAAAAAAAAAAAATAGCCCAACATCATAAACAGAAGGGAAAATGGAAAATTCTAAGGAAAATCGTTTTCGATTTTGTCACTTAATAGTGTGATTCCGTCATATGAACATACATATTTTATATTAATTGTAACTATTTAATAAAAAGTAACTAAAATAAAAAATTTTCTTTGTTGACCTAAGTATGAATTGACTTATTTTTTTTTCTTATGTTACTTGTTTAATTAGAGCATCTTCATATCAGAACATTGAAAATTAAAATTTTTAGAACTTCTCACCTCTGTAGCCCCTAAGAAGCAATTTAACGGTCCATCCCTTCCAAATCAAGTCCATAGCCATAAAATTACCGAATAGTGATAAAAATAGGGGAGAGGTCATCTCGAAAAATAATAGGTAATGGGGATCATATTTAGATTCAGAAGGTCATTTACATACGAATTGTCAGGAATGGTGTAGGGGCCAATTTTGACGAAAAGCAATGCTATCAAAGCTAAACCTTCGGTGAAAGGTTCTATGTCGCATGATACAGATAAATGCCTGAAATGCCTTTTCTCCCCTTCCAAATGGGCTGCATTTTGGCAGTCGAGCCTTTGCAGACACAGCAAGTATCCAAGTGTGGAGCCATTTCATTGGGGGCACCCTCTAGTGGCGGTTCCCTCTGCCAAATTTTGACACTTGAATTTATTCAATTCATGCTCTCGTCGGATGCTAAATATTGACGTGATGAGCTGTTGTCATAAAGTTTCGTCAAAATAACCTTTCCTCGAAAATGTTTACGGTAAAGGGCAACTATCTTTTTGACTGCTCTACGTATAATTAATCATAGAAATGCAACTAGAATGGATAATTTATGTAAACTGAAATTCATAATTTAAGTAACTCGACTCTTTTACCAAATCCAAATTATCTGAAAAAATTATATCAAAGTTTACCCAGAGATAGTTAATTTTTGTGACACATTTAGCAGACATTGGTTGTATTTTAGCACGAAAATTTCATCAACTTTTTAGGAGTAAAATCTTCTTTTCATGTAAAATTTATGGATACAAAAAAGGAGCATTTTTAAAACAAATTTTTAAATTTTTTTCTTTTTAAAAAAAAAACGTTTTGGGGCATGGTGGGATTAAAAATTTCCTCTCCATTTTGATGCATGGCAATGGCACACACAAGGGGGGGTCCTCCCCCCCAAAGCCCTTGATTTTTTTCAGATTGATTATAATTCTAAATATATAGTACGTAAGATTTAATGAAGTATTTGTTATTAATGATTAATTTTGTTAATTAATGCTAATTATTTATTCAATAATTAGTTTTTTACTGTGTTTTGTTCCCGAAAATCAACAAAATCAAAAGGAGCATGATACAAGAATGTGAAATTTCGACTCCCCCGAAAAATTCCTGTATGCGCTACTGATGTATGGTAATGCATGATAATAAAATGTTTGACCCAGTTTGAAATATTGCAATAGTTGCAGGCGTATATTATCTATTTCTTTTGAGAAATGATAAATCAAACAAATTTTTATGCTTAGAGAGAGGGAAGAAAAAGAAGATATATCGGAAAAAATAGATTATTTCTATGTAAATGTTAACTTGTTATTTATAAAGTTTCAATATAGGCTTAAATTTACAACCCATTGTATGATTTTTACTGAAATATATCTCGACCATATTCGTTAAAAATATCGAAAATAAAAATCACATTTGTTTTCTTGAAATATTCAAGAGCATGATTCATATTTATTAAATAACATAACCGTTGAAGATCTTACACTTTTTTAGAGCCCATTAAATTATTCATTCTTTAAAAAAAATCATTTACAAATGGAAACTTCATTTATTTTCATGAAACCAAATCTCGAGAATGAACATCAAAATTAATTCCTTAGTGCAAGCTAAATCTACTTATTTCTAAATGATTAACATCAGTCGGAATCGATTGATTTTAATTCGAATAGTTATGCTCATACATGTAAACAATTACTATCCAATGTTTTTACTGTCCTCTAATTCGAAACATAATTTCAATAAAACAGCACCCAGTAACTTAAAGTGTACTAAGTGTAAATTCCTTGTATTTCCCTTCTATTTGCCATCCACTAAAAAAATTCCATCAATTAAGAGAATACCAACAATAATGAGAAACTCCCAACAAAAATAATGATTTCCCACAAATGGACCATGTAAAATAAATCGATTTTCCAGGTTGAAAAAAAGAGGCATGATCCATTAATCTAAAATTAATTATGTATCTGTTCTTTCTTTTGCTTTTTTTTTGCTTGATAAATTCTCTTTTCTGTGAAATCTGTGCCAGTATAAAGTAGCTGAAATTTTCGTACATTTTAGGGTTTTATTTCTGTCCGAATTTGATATTTTGTAGATGATTTGAAATATTTAGCTCACAGGCACATTTATTTCTTTTGGACTAAAAACAATTTTAAAAGCTATTAGCATGGGCTTTGGAATATTATAACCTCCAGACAAATTTTACATATACATAGGAGCATGCTAAAATTCTTTAATAATTTTTAAAATTTGCTTCATCTTAAGACGTTTCATTACATAATTTTATGAAGTATTTTTTACATTTTTAATTTTAATTTCAATACAAAATTATATACAGTGAAAATCGTTTAACACGAAATTGAGGGGAACGAAATATATTTTCGTGTTAACTTTTAGTATTGAACTTTGAAATTTCATAATGTTATTAAAATTATCAACATCAATTCGGTTTTCACATCTATTGATACTCCGAGCAAATTTAAATGCCTGTTTAAGGTTTTTTATTTTCAAAAATTTCTGTACGTGATGAAAAAATATAAATAAAACATGAAATAACAAAAATACAATATTATTTATGGATGGTATTTGTATTTTCTTAAGGTATCGGTGGGTTCGGTTGTATTTGTAAAGGTATAAACCCCTTTTTTTAAAATTTTAGTTTTTTTTAGATCGAATACGCGTATAAAATTTTTTTAAAAATATTGTTACAATAAAATATTTAAATGAAATATTTTGGAAAAAAATAACTTAGAACTATTTATTTTAAAAATTTTCTTTTTAAAAAATCCTCTTAAAAATAATATTTTGATATACATGGCTAAGACTTCCCAGAGAGCCGAACGGGGATTTTAAAAAAATTAATTATTTTCAGGTTTCCCAATTGAAATAATTATCGGTGTTTTTTTTTAAAAAAATTCTCCCCTCGGATGTTTTAAAATTATGAATAAATTCACTTCAAAATTAAACAACAACACCCTAGCCCAGATTCTGTACAGAGGCTGAGCTTATATGGCAAAAATAATTATTATGAAGCATTTTCATAAAAGGGGCTGTTTGAAAATAAAAATTTAAATTAAATTTTTAAAAAAGCTTTAATTTTTTAGCAGCTTAAAAAAAATTTCTACTTATTCTTTTTTAAGACACTAAATTTTAAAAAAAAATATTCTTTTTTACGCAAAACCCACTTCCCGGGAAACCTAGTTGATACCTTAAATTTAAATTTTTGTTTTTTTTAACATTATTTTAATTGGCATCATTGTTCATTAATTTAAACAATCTTAGACTTTTGTATTTCAATTATTTCATTCGTGGAAGAATTTTTGGGGGGATTTGATGCATAGTTTACCTTATTGGTTCATCAAATTGTTTAACAAACACATGAGCATTGGTGCCCGGAACCCAAAAGTTTTTCCCCTAAAAAAAGTCCCCAACGCACTCAGAATTTTTCACTTAAAAATAACAAAATAAAGTTTACAAGGTATATTTTATTTACATAGATAGTATATATGCGTTACTTTAAAATCAATGAAAAAAAAAACATTTTAAAAAACAGTAGAATTAACAAAATTTTTTAAATTTTTTGAAAAAAAAAAATTGTTTGATTTTTGGAAAATAATCTGATATATTTTTCTTAGCATTGTCGTTTCTTTCTGACATATTTTTCTTGTCATTGTCATTTTAAAACTGTCAAAAATTGTTCGATGTTGCCCATTTTGTTATTCATTTCACCTTTGGAATGTGCGTCTAAATAACTGAACACCCAGGTTTTTTTTAAAGCGTGGGGAAAGGCCATTATCCATTTTTATTTTTCTCGAAATCTGATAATTTGAGCTTTAAAAAATCCAAAAAGTCTTTGTCTGCCATAATTGGGGCTGTGAACACAATATCATCTACTACAGTGAATTGTTCTGATAATACGGGGGGGTTTTAATCCAGTTGGGGTTTTTCCCTATTTTGTTCATCCCAGAAGGAAATCTTTTCTGTTAAAATTTTTTGTTTCGGTAAAGAAAAAACGATGAAAAAACGTAGTTTTTTCAAACCGTTGTATTTTATTTCATCTTAATAAAACATTTTATTAAGTCTTAATAAAATGATATTTTGTCTTAAGTGTTTTCGCGTTAAATGTATTTCACTGTGTGTGTTCTTAAAATATGATTGCATACCGTGTTTTACTTTAAGAAGTAAAATTTAATAATTAAAAATAATTCCATAGATCAGAATCAGAGAATTATAATCACTCAAAATAATAAGAACATTTATCTTTGTTTCTATAACTTATATAATAGATGGAAAAAAGAGAGATAATGGATTGTATAAAACTTGAATTTAAATGCAAAATAATTTGGTAATTTATGATTTGTTTTTAATTAAGTAAGTAAATAAAATATTCTCTTTGCAATTGTTCTAGACATTTTAATTTAATAATTTGTTTTATTTTTCCTCATTTTCTCAGGATAGAAAATTTTCAAATTCTGTAGAAACAATACTTATGTATTACTTGATGTCAGTTTTTAAATTTTATGTTATTGTATTTCTATAATGATACATTATATAACAAGGGTCAACACAAAGCGGCGTCCACCAAAACTATTGCGCGTTCGCTTAGATTTTTACGCACCTTCATTGTACTACACAAATTCTGAACTCGATAATCATACCATCTGTATATAAGACAATATAATCATGCAAGCGAAGAGTTGCAATCAAGAAAAATATACCGACGCACTTAACACATATTAAGATTCTCGCTTCGATACAGTTGATAGTATATTATCATTATGCAGTCAAGCTTCATGTATTTCGAGTATTAGTGACCATATCACGCAATATTCATTCCAAATGTGTATCGTACTGGTTAAATGGATTTTGTATCTAACCTGCCATAAATAATTATACAAAAAAAAAAAAAATTAACGTTGACTAGGAAGAATAATTTTGTTTTATTGATTTCGAAGTTAAATGTTTCTATTTTCTGATCAACATAGTGTAGCGACCCCCAAGAAAAGTAAGATCGAACACGTATCAAAACCATTCCTTCAAATTCTAATGACAACTATCATCTTCGCTCCGAAGCAAGGAAAACAGTATATCTTCCTTATAATTAGATATTAAATAATAAAACATGTTTGTTAAGCATTTGAAACGGTTTTAAGCTGCAATAATCTCACCATTTAAAACATCAAATTTATTAGCTAAGGAGAATACAAAAAAGGGTGCGTGCTTATGACCCCATTATAGAAGTGAAAACTTTCTTATGTCTGTACTCTTAAAGTTATATTAGTTACAAAATATACAATTATATTTGTGAATTAATTGTATTCTAAGGAGGAAACAATAGGCTTATGGTAGCTGAAATATACTATAAATACAAATTCAAATTTATTTAAATATCTTTAAAAAAAAACTCCGTCAAATATTTTTCGTACTTAGTCATTTGGATCATTTGACACAATAAAAATTGAATTTTGATTTTAAAAAATCAACTAGAGGTTTTGATTTGTTTTTCGAAAAATCCACATAAATATCTCTACTCAAAATCATTGATAATTTGTGAAGATTTCGATTCAAAACAGCCGATTCGGCTTCAGTGTATGCAAGTAAATTCTCGTGAATGAATTCAATAATTTTCTTTACACTTTGATTTGGCGAAATGTAAATAGCAACCAAAACAGCAACTTTTCCACTACAAGTTAAAAAAAAAATGTGTTTGAACTTGAGTGGATAAATAAAAAGTATTTTATTAACGATTGAAAGTTGGAGGGGAGCAAGATATATAAATACATATAGGGAGAGTGTGAACTAATAGTATATAGGAATTGAAAAGTACATGTTCTTTTCGTTACAGTTGGATGAATAAACAAACGTATGAGATATAGACCAATTAGCTGTTTGTGTAAAAATGATGTTCGAAGCTATTTCTTCAAAAAAGAAGAATTCATTGAAAATATTTCCTCCAAAGTGACGTTCTAAAGGGAAAAATATATTTTACGCATTTAAAATTTTTTTGTAGACTTATAAATTACGACTGCAAAAGTTAACTATCATAACTTACGGATGTGTGGAGTACATTCGTTAACTAGTACGAATAATCGCTTTTTTTTTTCTTTTGCATTATACAGACAAGATACTTCGTTTCCTAAATTTACATCATATTTTTTTGCACACCAAGAAATCTTATTGCCGAAAACATTTGGTTTTAAAGATTTAATTTCGTTTGTAACATAAATTATTGATTATATCAAACGATGCAAGGTATATATCTAATTAGTCACTTTTATTTAAATTACATTTTGGGAGGGGAAAGTAAGCAAGTGATCTTTTATTTACTGGTGCGAGATGATTCGTCAAAGGTGAAATACTTGAAAGATTTATTAACATTTTGTCACCATGTAAAAAAAATTCTGTCATCCATGATTGTATACTAAAAGCAATTAGAAAATAGTGATTGGTTGAAAGACTTAGGTTTATTCAACCAATGTTTTTCGACCAAATTAAATGAATTAAATATATAAAAATAACTGGTATACCCATTCTTCGCACGGGTGAATTGAAAAATTAAACAATACAGATTGAAGGATAAAGAAGTTTCTAATGAGTTAATTTTACGTGAATTGTGTGTGCAAGTTAAACAACAACAACAACAAAGCTTTTTTGCATATCTCAGCTCAGCAAAAAGAAAAAAAAAACATGCTTGTTAAATTTTATGTCTGTAGATCTAATATTGATAGAAAGGATTTTTTTTATTTGTAACTCCCTGTAACTCTCTTGTTATTTGGATCTAAATCAGCACTATTCCTTATCGCGTTTTGTAAATGTATATAATTTTCTGCTCGTAGTTTCGTTTGGTTCAGGGAAATACTTTGACTCCAATACGTCACTCTCCACTTTGACGTACATGTCCATCAAAAACTGAAGCAGAAGCCTACATCGAAGCAATAAGTTAAAATTGTTGCGACGTACCATCATATGATACGCATAAAAGTCTTTGCATGACACTTTTTTGTTTGGTATGGGTTGTTTTGTAACTGGGTTTATCAGAGGAATATCAAAACTATATCCCTCTTGTCCTTTCCAAAAAATTATCGGGTACTCGAGAGCATCATAAAATCTATGAGTGTCCGGAACTCTAGTAAGCCGGCCATCGTGCGCATTAATAACGATGTCTCGAGACGCATTTCGTTCACTACTAACTACTACGGCAGCTATTTCATTTGTGGTCGGGGCATTGAATCGTTTTTCGTGTTCACCACGTGGTACACGATCTGGGATTATCAAAACCTTGTAATTATTGCTAGTCACTCTATCTAGTCATTTTAAATTCATGCACTAAAATGTTGTGATCATGTAGAACTTGTTGTATTTTTTGAACCGTGTTTTTCTTTCCACACCTTGTACGTACTCAGAACACCTACTATTAACTTGTGCTTCCTTATCACCCATGAAATAAAATTGCAAAAATTTTGGTTGCGTATTGGTAGCAGGAATCAAAGAGCCAATTGTGTGGTATATTTACACTTAGATTGTAAAAGTCGGGCAAAATCTGTGAAATTGCCCCCCTAAGGTGACCGTTTCTTTGATTATCAGCGTGAGCTAGAGGTGTTGGGTTTACAAAAGGAATAGACATTTTTATAAATTCTTAATAGGACTTTATTAAGAATGTAATTTAAGCGTATAACAATTTAGATAATTATCGTTACGAGAGAATCTACGATGAACAAACACACAGTAATAGTTATACCGAATCGCGTAACTTGTTTTACCTATCAATATTTAATCCGCCTAATCTCACTTCTAATTATATTACAAGTCCTAATATCAAATAGTCAATCCTACATTAATCCAATCTTAGCTTCAATCTTATGAAGAGGCGTCTGGGCGCAAGTGCAAGGGTATGCACCTTGACCTAATGACTTAATCTTCAAGGTAACTTCAATTGGCTGTCAATTCACGCTTGTATCACTTTCGCACATAACATTCCCCAATTTGCCCTACACTTACTGAAACTTCTGTTATTTAAAAGCTATCTTATTTGCATTTCCTCTTCACGTTTCGCTTCTTGGGTTTTGGTTGGAAAAGAGTTGTCATTAATCTTGGCCCCCAAAGAACCCAGAGGTCATGTTAAAGAAAAAACGCGTGAACCCGTCACAAATCCTTGTATCGAAATAATGTTATCCGCTCCAAAAGATGTCAAATGGAAGCATGTATTGTATTTCCTTTGTTGTTGTTGTTTCTAATGCCACCTGTCTGACGTAGTCAGACCGAGGCCCGCGAAATTCATCGTGACAAGGGGCTAGAAGTACGCCTGTCGTTGGCCTTGGCCTTGAGCGGTATACAGGTGACAATACGATTTAGCTCAGGGGAAATTCCAGAAGGGACAATAGATGGCGACACCACCTATCTCCACCTCCACAATTTTGGCATGGAACTGAAGGGGAAGGAATATTCTCCAGTCCCCCGCACTCGTGATTCAGCCCACGAGATTTTTAGACCCACTGATTTAACGAGCACGTACTCGGTGTGTACTCGGAGGGTATTTGGTGGTATCGGGCATCGAACGCAGGCCTTCCGGTCTGGAGTCCGATGCTCTATTTCCTTATGTTTTTTAGAAAACGGCGAGTCTCATGTGTTTCATAAGAGAAAAGTTCTTTAAGAGGTTCAACTGGCTCGTCTATTGAAGGAAGGGCTACTTTTTCCTCCCGAACAACACATGCTTGCATCTTCCTCTTTCCATTTAAGAGCACCACAAAAAATCTGCATTCTTTATTCATCGTTTCTATTTTTATAAGCTTGTGGCTTTCGTAATCAAGAGTCTCGTCATACTCAAATGCAACTTTATCGAATAACCCTCCCTCTGTGTTCCTTGTGAATATTAGACGTCGCTGTTGGGTCCTTTCAGCAACAGCGCACCTGCGAGATTCAGCTGCTTCAACGGTTTCTGTATCTCTTTGAGACGCCATGTAAATCTCCTGCTGAAGACGCCGAGCTTGGGACTGTTCTGGTGTCTCAGCAGCCCGTTGAGATGCCAGATATTCAGCATTCTGTTGACGTCGAGTTTGGGACTGCTCTGGTGTCTCAGCAGCTCTGTGAACTGTCTCACGCTCCGCCTGTCCAAGCCTTCGCAGTTCCGCTTGTGAAACGTTTCGTTAAGTCTAGCTACTTTCATAGCTCGAGCTTTATTAGAGCTTTGGGAAAGATTAGACTTACGTTTTCGCGGCATAATTCTTAGTAGGTACTTTTTCTACACTTCCAAAAAATACAGTACGGTAGTTATGATTTTTTTTAATTCTTAAAAAATGCAAAACCTGCCTATTCAATTAAAATTATAGCATTATAATTAACTACTAACCACAAACAAATTATGCAAATTTGTCCAAATGATGTAGTGTGAAAAACAAAGTTTATCTATTTTAAATACCAGAAGCAATAAAAGTATTTATTTTAATATAAGGATGAATTTGTTACTACCAAACGAGCCTTAGAACGCGTAATTATCAATTTTTATTGTATTCATGGTTCACTATTTTGGCAATAATTGCTTATACATAAAAGATAGGTATATGCTGTCACGGGCTTTTTTGCAGATGGTAGAATTTTTCATACTCACTTAACAATTATCGCTAAATTTTTAACACTTCACACAATATCTTTATAAATTATAGCCTATGTGTTATTCTGATGTATAATCTATATTATTGTAAAGTTTCATTGAGATCCATTCAGTTGTTTTTGCGTGAAAAATTAACAAACATACATACACACATACAAACTATCGCGTTTATAATATTAGTAAGGATTGTTACACAAATATCAGCGTATTTCTGATATGACGAGCAGCAAATGTATTTAAAGGAAAATTAGCACTACTGAGATCCCTACGAATGAAAAATTCTTTAACGCACACATTTTCCAAAATTAGAAACATATTATTTAGAGTTTGGTGAATATTAAGGTTACAACACATACACAAATTATGAAGATTCTTCTCGGACAATGTTTTTACGATTTGCGTACATCTGATAAGATGTACGCAATGCTTTAGCTGCGATTAGTAAATATATTGATGGGGGTGGGGGGGGGGGGGATTCCACAACCACCAAAAAGATGTGCTACATAAACGAAATTTGGCAGGAGTGTTTGAAAAATGACGTTGATTTAAGTTTCGCGCTAGGAGCATATGTGAAGCTGTAGTGGCACCACTATGAACATGTAAATCAGATTTGCTTTGAATACGTGCTTGAGACGTAGGGAATGAGAGTTGGCGTAGGGAATTGATATTAGTTAAGAATACCTTTAAGACGAAGATGCCATCATCAACAGCATACTGAGTTTGAACGAAGTCGTGTAATAGAGCTAAGAGAAGATGAGTTCTCCTTCTGCGATATTCCAAAAAAGCTTGACAGGAATGTATCTACTGTGCATGGTTGCTGTTATACATGTGTTCAAGAGAAGATACTTCTTCGAGAAGATCGGATTCGAGGTGTTCATGTAGCACGTAGAGGGAAAACCGCCATGTTTGGTGTACGGCTGGGGCGTATGTCAGCAGAAATTTGAGCAACAGTTGGCAGTAAAGTGATACCATGAACTGTTACAAATCGGCTACTTCAAGGATAGCTGCAAGCCAAATGCCTTGTTGCGTGAATTCCACTGATTCCAAACCTCTGCCATTTGTGACGTCAATTGTGTCAAGCTAGGGTTCATAGGAGGACAGAGTAGAGATATGTTGTGTTTTCTCATGAATGCCGGTTCTGGCTTGGTACCAGTGATGGCCGTGTGTTGATTAACTGGAGGCTAGGTGAGTGCCTGCAATTAATCTATCTGCGGCCTAGACACACTGCAACACCTAGAGTTATGATCTGGGGAGAAATTTCCTATGACAACAGGAGCACTCTTGTATTTATTCCACACACCCTGATTACAAATTTGTATGTCGATCTGCTGATTCAACCTGTTGCCCTGTCGTTTATGAACAGCATCCAAGGATGTGTTTTTTAAATAGATAACGGGCGCCCTCATACCGCTGTTGCAACCCAACATGCTCTATAGAGTGTTGACATGTTGAGCACTAACAATTTGCTGATATTTTCAACTACTTACAATGGCGAAGAACTGTTTTCAAATACAATGTTATTAAAGAGGAAATATTGCTCAAAGCTTGCAGATTTTAATTTAAGAACATGTTGGCTTCATTTTATACTTCCAATCATAATAAATTGGTAAATTTGCAATGTCAAGTTCGAATGTTTGTATTTGCCCTTTTTGTTTCGATTTTATAATTTTTTTATTTAATTATGTTTCTTGTGATATAAAACCTTTGATATTTTGTAATTTTTTCTATGCGCCACCAGTAATTCTGGAATTTATATTACGCCCTTAATGACGGAAAGATTTCCGACCCCTGTTTTATAGAATACTGAAAGCAATAAAGTATTTATTTATGGTACGATGACGACACGAATCTTAGAATATCATTTTAAAGTAATAAGGAAATATAATGGGTTTGTAAAATGTGTCAAAAAAAAGGGCTTTTCTTCTTTCCCACCCCCTTTTTTTTATCTTTTTTTAAATCTATGTTTTTGTAAAAATAGTTTCTTAGAAATAATTGAATCCCCCCTACATTTTCGTTTTTCAATAACATTAAACAAACACGCCGTATCTTAAAATC
>BMAV01005735.1:119294-136527 GCA_019973955.1 Trichonephila inaurata madagascariensis | reverse complement strand
GTTTCCCTACACGACGCTCTTCCGATCTAAGGTAATCGGCTCTTCAACTGTGTAGATCTAATAGCTGATAAAAAGGATAAAATATATTTTATTTAGTTTATTTCAAGTATTAAGAATATATATTTGAAACTAGCTGTGTTACCCGCCCGCTTCGCTGGGTGTTTCATGATTAATATATACTGTTTATTATTATTATTATTATTATTGATATCTTAGCATTAAAAATTCGGTTGTATTGAAAAATATTCTTATAAATCTTGATTTAAAAAGGACAGAACTTCCAAATAATAAATTTCTAAAATTGTAGAATTACCTTTTACTCTCTCGTAACTTTCTTCTTCGTGGATTTCCACAAAATCCATTTTTGAGAGGGGAGAAGACAACCAGCTCCTCATCACATTTTGAGTTAGCTGGTCATTATGCCAGCAAAGTATGTTACGGGATGTGGGAGTGTAATCCATAATTACATCTCAAGCCATGACACCTTGTAAAGGACTTGTATGAGAATCATAAGGCATCAGTTAAGCAACCTCTTTAGACTATGTCTCCAGATTCTAATCAGATCATTGTGGTGAGTTATAAGCAGAAGGGTGATTTGTCTCTAAAAACAAGGACGTGCCATTCGCTCATCTATGTCTTCGTTTATTGTCCTTTTGCTGTCTCAAACGCCCATGGTGTTAAGACAATGGCAATCACAGCAATGAATGCCTTGTGAGCAATCTACTATGCTGCAAACGGTATCGAATGGTACAAATGGACATCAATTGTTATGATGTGGCTCATGAGGTGGTAGAGCGATCTATCACTACCACGCGCACAATATATCTGTCATATGTGTAGTGGTTCGACTAAGCTGGTGAAATTGATGCCGTCGGTTAGCCATTTCCTGCTGCATCCATCGATTACAGACCCATATCGCTGTCAACGATTTCTGGGAAAGATAATCCGCATTCGATATAAGCAACGATTCATCCTCTATTAACTGAGAAAAATGCTCAAACGACATTGGAGATTTTCTTTGAAAGAAGAGACTGAAATATCTCACGTGCAATTATAAGAATGAAATTTAATACTTCATGGTGTTGCTTTCTGAGTATATGTATAAACACACTCAAATATGTATGTACAAGGTATGACAATAAAATTCAGGAATGTGTCCAGATACTGAAAACTCTTTCTTAAACCGAGAAAATATGTACACTGCTTTCCAGTCAAAATGCAACACCCTGCACGAAGCATGCAAATCATGTGAAATTTACATCATGCGTTAGTGGTGATGAAATCATTTTCATTCTAGCGCAGACACACATCAAGGGTGACTGTAGCGCCACCCACAATCACTATATAAGGGGAAAACAGATTGGCGATTTGAAGTACAGTTATCGTTTTCTCGTGCTTTTTTTTTTGCATAAGCTGTTTACCTATGCCTCGTGGAAGACATCGAGTGTCTTTTGACCAAGTTTCTGAATTTGAATGAGAATGAATAGTAGCCTATAGGGATTGCGGATTATTCTTCAGAGAATCAGTCAACACGTCGGACGAAACCAAGTAACTGTGATTCGGGTCTGTCATCGATGGATTCAGGTGGAAATGACGGACTAACGGGGCTGATCGCACCCACTTCGTTGCACCACTGTCCGTGATGACAGGCGGATTGTGCGCATAGCAGTGATGGATCGTGCAACCACATCAGGAACAAAAGCACAACAGATTCAGTCTGTTACGCATCATTCTGTGTCCGCTCGTACCTTCGATGTCGTTTGCGGCGGAATGAAATGTGAAAACTTAAGCAAGTGTCAATTTCATTCAATGAATAACTCTTTCTTAAGGGGTTATACGCAGTTGAGAGGCTCAAAAAAGATGTCTTCTTAAGATTTTTTTATAGAAACAATTTTTATTTATCAATTACAAGTGATAGTAATTAAAATAGAGCCTACTTTTAAGAATACCATAGCGTGTCAATCATGTAAAAATATGAATGTGTACCGCTCCTGTAGATCAGCGTTCGCCAAACTTTTTCACCTCACGGACCAGTAAATTCATAATTTAAATCCAGTAGACCACCAATAGGATTTTTTAAGAGTTAAATATATTTATAAAAAAATTGTGATCTAAGAGCACAATCAATGCATCTTAAAACATAACTTAACGTAATGAGTGAGTATATTCTACATTTTTCTGGACACCAGAAACTTTTCTCGCTGACCACTACTTTGGCGACCTCTGTTGTAGATGATGTCCTGAACGACCTCCAAAAAAAGGCGCTTGGCGGTGATCTCCATTTCGGCGATTTGGATTATCTGAAATAAAAAAATATAGTAAATTCTTTTAAAGGATAGATTAATGCAGTTATTGAACAAAGAAATAATAAAAATTTTGATTTGTGACAAAATGGTGTCTATTTGAAAAAAAAATTTCTTTTTTGACTGAAATTTTCGCTTTAAATTGTTAAAAAAAAATAATAATAATTTTTTTAAAATTTTATTCCTTTGTTCAATACCTGAGGAATATATCTAAGAAGATTTTGTAAAAATTTGAGATCGATCGGTTGAGCCATTTCTGAGAAATCGAGATTACGACATTGAAAATACCGTTTTGAGAAAAAAAAAACGCATTTAAAGTTTCAGAAGTAGTTTACACATAGTTAAATTGTTTTTCTTCGACTTACGTGGTATCATCTTTTCCAGGGTCATAAGAGGGACCTAATGCAGTATCGGCAGCTTCTAATAAGTCCAGCTGGTGTTGTCGTCGAGCCATTCTTCCTTCTCGCGTGCTCCCATGCCCTCAAGCGTCGGAGATCATCACACACTCTGCGTCCTCTTTGTCGACATAAGCATGAGCAGCGGTACCTAATGGAAGTCCTAATGCACTCATAAAGTGCAATAATGATTTTGTACCTTCATTAAACATTCCAGCTGCAATGTAAGCCGCTATTTCAACAACTTTAGAGATACATGGAACAACTTTTGGAGTTGTTTTCCATATTAACTGATTATAACTCTCATTATTGTTTTGTGTAAATCCACCAACACACCTTTCGAATAATTTTACGTTGTTAAGGTCTTCATAAATTGGATATATAACTTCAGCAACATCAGCTGGTAAAGTTGGATAATCATGGGTGTAAGAAGATAATGTGTCTGTTGCTAGCGCTTACTGCCACATTATGAGGCTTGCTGCCACTGAGCATTTACGGGGCATTTTTATAACTTTTAAATAAAATTTACTCCAATATAAAACAAAAAAATCACGAAAAACAAGTTGGAACTGAACGCACGACTTTACAACGTGGCAGAACTCTTTAGACAAACGAAATACTTTTATTTTAGGTTATAAAATAACTGAATCTGACCTCGAAGTACTTAGTGAACCTATTATACTCGCCTTCTACGAGAAAACACAATTGAAAAAGGAACCTCAGGTAGCGCGTGCAGTGACTGCAGCTGCTACTCCAGTTCTTACTCTACCTGCTTTCTAACACTCGGACGTGGCCTTACAAATTCAGGTATATCTCCGAAAATATTTATCGGATTGGCTTCAAATTTTCAGAGAATGTACTGAAATATATGTACATTCCAAAAGTGAAAAAAAAATCGATTTTTTTTTGAAAATTCTAATTTCTCTTAATGGCAAAAATTAAAACAAACAGAAAAATTAAACATACCACACTTTAAATTTAAAATATTAAAGTTGTATCGTATTTTCTATTCAGTTTTTAAGCAATTTTTTAAAATATTCAATTAATTTTTGTGCAAAAATTTAAGAGTAACTATTTTTTGTAAAACATCACTGAATTTTTTTTTTGATTAATTCTAACTATGCCATCCTTACTGCGTTGATAGTAAAATTGGTCAAGGCTCAAATATTTGTATTCCAACATGTTTACAAATTTTATTTTGCGTGCAGTTTTTCATTATTGTGAGTGTTAGAAAATTTTATGGAATATTCGCGCTTGAATGAATCTTCTAGTTTCAAAATTTTCGCACTATAACCCTATTAACCTTCAAAAGGACTGTTACAGCTTTCTGAGGTATATTATTTATTCAAGTCATTGCTGAATAAAGCTTAAAACTTTTTCTACCTTGATAATAATGAACTAGGATTTACGTGAAAAGAATATTAAGTATCTTGAGATGTCTCAGACGACACGAACAGTCTGAGTTTCGGAAATTATTCGGATATCCGATTTTTTTTCTTCGTAGGCTATGAAACTTCCGTATTGTTAAAAGGCTGTCCTTTTTCTGATATCGGTCATAATAATGTACACGCCTAACCTATTATAGCTTCTTTTCTAAACACATAAATAAAAAAAAGGATAATGATATGCGATTCTAAAATAAATCTTTTTTAAAGTGAATGAATTTTATTTGCAGGATGAAAATTTTATGTAAAAGTATGAGCTATCGTTATAAATGCTGGTTTTGTAGAAAAGTGTTTTGATATAACTTTTAAGTAATACTAAGTATTTTATTTCTAATGTTCAGTTTAGCAAAATTTCAGTCCTATTTAGTGAGCACTAAATTTGGAAAGTACAAACACACATAAACAAGATTTTTCTGTCGTAAGATTTTTAAGTAATATTTTATGAGGTAATGCTTTCATTTCACGAGTATAAAAATGACGACAAAATTTCATCAATTTTTTCTTCCCATGTCACCATATTTTTCAATGATTAAAGTTTAGATATTTATTTTCCTCGTCCAGCCTTCTGAAATGATCTCTAAGCGTTGCTAGGCAACAAGCTGATTAATTAACTGTAAACCGGAAATTAAACATCCATTTCAAAAAACGCAATGTTTCTGTTTCACGTGAAAACTGAATTTTTTATGGAAAAGGAAACTATGTGTCCTTCAAACAAAACCGAGAGTGGAAAGTAATTATTATGTGTGTAGCAGCAAATTACAGGTGAATCTTTATTGTCGAGTCATTTAATACTGCATGATACGAGATGGAATATTATAGCATTCCAGTCACGAACGAAAGCTAATGTAAAATGTAGGACAACGTAGGTGCATATCGATTTTCTACAAGAAATAACTAGATTGCCAGAGAAAATGAGATAGAAAAGAAAGAAAAACATTACTACTACCAATTCATTTTGTCCTCCTTTTGAAAAATAATACCGATTTCTTAAGAACAAAGGTAATCAATATTTCCAGATGAATTTTCCTGTCAACCAATCTGTCCTCTACAAGCTGTTTATTTGGAGGTTGACTGTTGTGGTAAACTATCATATATCAGATTGCTTGTATGATTCCTCTGATCTCTGTGCAAAATTATATATAGGATTTCCTGTTATCTGTATATTTCAAGTAGTATTCCTATCTCCATACCTGGGCTTACTTAAAATAATGTTGTGCAATGTATCATATGTATTTAGTCATGTTTTCTACAAAATTCCATTTTTTTCATTAAATTGATTTTTAATTTGATTATTGGCATATTATGATCAATAGGAATATTTATTATAGTACAGAATTTTTATCAATTCTTTTTATTTGATATAAATCTTTTGATCTTTTAAAAGTTATTTCAACTATAATTTATTAGATATTTATCAAACAAATGATATTTTTTGTTTAAATTCATTCATTTCTTAAAAATTATTCTGAGTTTTCAGCTTGCTTCAGTTATAACTTTTTTTTATCATATGTAGATGAATTACATTCAAATATTGTTCCAATATTTTTCAGCTATTTAATTCTGTATTATATAATGTTGCACAGCAAAAAATCATGCTTATAAATTTTCCTTTATCATTATTTTTTTACTGATTTTTGTTTTTAATCTTTTAAGACAATTTATAACTTATTAGAAAACATTTTTTTTAGTTCTTCAGAATAAGAGTTATATAAACAAATCAAATAATTTAAATAAATCAAATAATCCAAGTTCAGAGTCTTTCTTATAGTAAAGGAGCAAAAATTGATATAATCTTATAAATATAGTATATTTTAATATTGTATAAGTATATTTCATTAAGATTGACTGTTTTCAAACAAATATGGTGTTTTATAAAAAAAATAATGATAATAATAGCAACCATATTTGTATCAAAATGAACTTTTAAATATTGTATCCTATTTTATTTAATTTTATTATAATAACCCCTCCTCCCTCCCATCTCATATATATATATATATATATATATTTGACATTTTTAAATTTAAGGAAGTATTTGCTATATTTCTTCTTTAGCTTAAATTTACTGAATTTTAAAGGCTGAACATCTTTTTAACAATTCCTTTTGCATTTTCCTATTTTGTGTAGTTTGTATTTCTTTCTACTCTTGATCTGTTTATTTTCCTGTGTTATGGCTTAAGTAATTTATCTCTTAAATACAAAAACTTGTTTAAGGTGCTGTATTATAATATTTAATTTATTTCATTGAATAATTAACTATCATATGAAATATCCAATTCTGATATGAAGTAAAAATTAGATGAAACAGTTGATTGTGTGTGTATGAAATGTCATAACTACTTTATTCTATTATTATCTTAAACTTCACTGTTTATTTAATGAAAGAAATGAACATTTATCACAAAATGAAGAATCTTAGATTTTACTTTATGCTTAATCTTTTTGGTTTCAATGTGATAATTATATTTTCATGTGATCTGTGTATTGTTTTGATGGTATAAATTATTTAAGTAAGACCATCCACTATATTAGGTATTTTAGATTTTTCTGCAGAATTCATTGTTTTTAAAATTCTATGCACATTTTTAAATGTGTGCAGTTTTTTAGAGCAAAACTCTATGAATTTTTCTTTTTCAATTCATCTTCTATAGTTATTTACTTTCATATTCACAATTCAATATGTTAAAGTTCTTAAACAGCCTAGTACATTGACTCATATAATAACAATCTTTACTCATAGAAGCACTCATCAATATTCATGTTGTGTTTTATTATTTATAATAATGATGCATATCCTGTGTTAATAAACCAACTGTGAATGTTTGGATGAAAGCGTTTTAGTAGATAAATGTTCATCGCAGCTTTACATATATGAAAGCTTTAATAAATTTCTCACTCTCTTTCTATATGTGTGTATATAATAATAATTCTAAGTAATTTTTTGTTAAATAACAAATAAAATGCATTAAAAATTATGATTTGATGAAATTGTCATTCAATTTCTAAAATCTTCTTACAAATAATAGTTGTAAAAATTATTTGAAACCTTTTTCTTCCGAAGTAATGTATAAATTTATATTGTTAATTTTTGTCTATAATTTAGTAATACATTTTTATATGAAAGTTGAAAAAAATTACTATGGTAAGCAATCTAATGTTATTTACCAAAATTATATATGAATATTGTGGTAATGTATTATACATGTTATATTTTAAATTTGTTTTAAAGTTCATAGTTTAAATATTTAGAAATATCTTAGGACTATATTCTCATTCCACAAGATTTATAAATATTGAAGAAAAAGGCTTTAATGAATAAAACTTTTAAAAAGAAAATTAATTTTTTAAATAAATTCTTTTTTTCTCTCCTAGAAAAAAATAGCTTTTTTAAAACTATTTCTATAAATTAGTGTACAATATAATGATTCTGTTTTTATTAAAAAAAACAACTTAATGAGTAGGATATTGTTTATTCTTTTTATAAATAGATTTCTTATTTTTTAAAAATATTGTTATTACATATTTGTTTTTTAGAGCCATATAATTTTTAAAGATACTTTAAAATTTTTAAACATATCAAAATATTTAAGATTTGTAAATTCTTTGATATGTTATGTTAGTAAATTATTTGAATACAGTCATTAATAATGCAGGAAATAGAGTGCTTATTCATAATTATGATGTACAAATTTGTGAAACATATGTTTGTAAGTGTATTAATTTTTATTATAGTTGTTTGATTTTCAAGATGGATAGCATTAATATATTAAAAGAAAAAAAAAAAGCTTTAATTTTTATAAGGAAACATCATTGTACATATTTTTTTAAGACAATAAGTAAAGTACTATGGGAAATGGTAGTTAATAATACTAGTATTAAATTTCAAAGGCAGAAATTTCAAGTTATTTTTTTTTAAAATGTTGTATAACTGTGCAAGATTTCTATAATTATTTATATATATATTATATAATATAAAAAGGAGCATAGAGTATAAAGCAGAGCATCTAAAAATATTTTTTTTAGGTGCTCCATTTCTAAGTGGTATTTTTTTCATTTTCATACTTATCTGATGATTTATTATTACTCTTTTCAAGGATCAGTAATGAATATGAAATATAAGGAGAAAAAATAAATTCTGTTTTAGCCTCTGAAAAAAGTAGTATGAAAATATTTTTAATATTAATATTTGATGAAAGTACGTTTCTAACATCAAAACGTAATCTTCAGCTCCCTCTCTCCGTGAAAAAAAACCTCGCTTTTCTTTTTCCTTTTCTCATCTTATATGATGAACATTCTTCAGGGATTCTTACTTAAACTTGTGTTTTAGAAAATTGTTTAATCACACCTGGTGACCCACTTCTGTCAAAGGTTACTATGGGTACCGTTGCTATGTTGGACCGTTGCTAGGTGTTGCTCTTGAATTTTGTAGCATGCATGTTCCTTAAGTGAATGACCCTTTTTGTTTAAGAATTCAAGATGTGTAAGCATTGCTCCATTTGATCAGACCTGCTCACAGTGGGCTTTTTAGATTAGATGACTTGGGTGGAATTGGGTGACACAGCAGCATTTCATTTTAGTTAGGGGAGTGTTGGGCGATGAAAGAGGAAAAATCTGATGTCATGTGAGCATTTTGTATATTTCTTTGTATGACAGGTTTCTTTTGGATAAAGCTATTTTAGTTTTATATGTTTCAGATACATGTTTACACAGGGTGAAAATTCACTTTTTGGTGTAGAATCTGTAGGCAAAAGTATTACAGCATGGGTAGCATTAAAAAAGTAAGGTAACCTTGCTTGCTGAAAGTATAGGAAGAACTGTCTTGAACCCACCAACCTCAGGTCCTTAAAATATAGGCATTTAAAAATATTTTTTTTAAAAAATATGTTAAGAATTCTAACCTTGTTTATATATACATTTTATTGGATTACTCATTCTTTCAGCTAAATTACTCGACAATTTTTACATGTAAATTATGATAATCAATACCTCATGTAATATCCTCATTACCTTATCTTGTTCAGTTTTATGTTAGAGAATTCAAAACATCTAGTAGCTCAATGGACTATATAGCTATTTTCCTTTTATCTCTCTCTGCAGGGTAATTCTAACAAAGCCAATTTTTCATTAAAATTTTTTAAAAATATTTTTAGATTTTTATTTTTTTAATTTATTAAAATTTGTAACAATTAGTCTATTATCTTTTATCATTTCAAATAATAATTCTTGGAAAAAAATTGAGGAAAACAGCTGCATCCATCAATTTTTTACTAATTTTTATAAATGTAATTCATTTAAAATAATTCTTTTTATTTCATTCTTTTTTGGTAAGATTTGTTTGTTTCAGAATAATTTCCCCAAACACTCTAGACTCCATGTAAACATTATCTGAAAATATACATCTTATAATATTTCTGAATGATATATCACAGTATGTGGTATGATGATTTTTAATATATTAATTACTTGATTAGACTTTTTTGTAAGATGACAAAAAATATATAACAGAATATATGCCTTTCTTCCCATGTATCATAAATTTAAGTATCATATATTAAACTCTTTCTTAGCTATTTTTGTTATAACCGAAGAAAAAAAAAATGTTTTTTAGTAATTTTGTTCTTAGTATTTAGAACATGTATATTGACAACTAAAAAGCATCATATAGTTTATTAAACTGTTAACTTTTAAAAAATGATCAGCTAGACTAAATTAGTTTGAGTGCTATTAATGTTATATAATGCTTGAGGGTGAAATCATAAGGGAGAGATTATAGTGGCAAATATTAATATTCTTGAAAACTGTTACAAATACGTTATATTACATGAGAGAAGACCTTTAATATTGATAATGTAGTTGCTTTTAGTGAGTGTGAAGCAAATTATAGCATCATAAATTTTTTTTCAAAGTCATGTTACTGTGTTCTGTTGATTCTTTTATTCATATTTTTTTTACCCTTAAGTTATTATGGTGTAAAATATGGTATTTGTCTGTGAAATAAATCTTAATGTAAACATAATAAATGATTCTTACCTTAATCATCTACTTAAGCCCTCAAATTTCTAAATATGTTTCACACATTCAGTGTTTATTATGAATTTTTTGTACAGCAATTCATATTTGCTAAGATTTTGAAAATGTGGCAATTTCCACTTGTTTAAGGCAAAAGTTACCCAAATTTATGAAAAAGCATTAAAATTTGTACTACTGATGGAGGATTTGAAAAATAAAAATTGAGAAACAAAGTATCTCTGAGTTATAATTACTTTCCTATTATAATGTTATAGAAATATTTAAAGAAGAAAAGATAACTTTACATTAACACATTGAATAAAAAAAAAAAAAAGAGGCTTAATTCAGTTACATTTATTTGTCATTTGGTAAATTCCTATGTTTTCTGAGAAAATTTTTAATTTTTTTTCTTTTATAATGATTTTATTATTTCTTGCATAAGTATAATGTTTAAAATGTTTTATAAATTCAATTATTATATTATAATACTGCCTTTACATGCAATATTTAAACTTGCATTAACCATTAGGCATTAAAGTAGCATTTATTCCTTTACATTATTATATCATTTATGTTTTACCTTTTTTAGGGCCGAGGTAGCTTTGACCAGAGGTGTGGAAGTTCTTCCATCTATCAACAGTAATTCATCCATATCCAAATTGGAAAAAAATAAAAACCCCAGTAAGTAATTCATACAACAATTATGGTATTTTTAAAAAGCTGAACACAAATTTTCTGTTGCAGTAAAAATTATATTTAATAAGAAAATTGTTTTTGAAAAAAATTATATTTTAGTTCTGATTGTGTGTTATTTCATTAAATTACTGTTTTATGTAGAATTTCTTTTTTATTTATTTTATTAAGATAAAATATTTTTTTCATTTTAACAGCTGTTGGGTCTCCTACTAAAACAGTGGATCCTACAAAAGGCTCACCTAAGAAACGAAAAATGCTGAGGTTCACTGGTAGGTTTCTTTCTTGAATTTTAATTATTTGTACTGTAGGCCCATCAACAACAACATTACGCTTTTTTTCTATCTTGACATGTACAAAAAATTGCATTTTATTTTATACCTTTGTAACAATACAATCTTAATACTTACTTTGACATTACAAAGGTCTTTTGATTAATTTACAAATCATTATATGAAAATCAAAACTAATTTTGGTATTTACCTATTAGCCTCACTGCAACAAAACTTACACCACATGAATTGTGCTATGATATCAAAACAACAAAGATTATAGTGTGTTTCATAAGAAACAAGTAATATAAAAAAAAATTTTTTAAGTCAATTCCTATTTGGATCAACAAAGAAAATTTTTATTTTAGCTACTTTTTATTAAATAGTTACAATTAATATAAATATGTATAAACATATGACAGAATCACAATATTAAGTTGTAATTAATTTTTTTTAATTATCATTAAAGTATCGTATTGTCATCTAAAGCAATCATGTATATAAAATTTCAGTTCAACTGAATGCTTTAAAACGTGAGAAAAAAAAATCTTTTAACGTTTTGACCCAAGTCGCCAAAATGGTTGCTAAGTCGCCAAAAGTGATGCCAACGTGGCTGTATTTGTAATTCTTTAAATAATTAGTTTTAATCAATTAATTTTCATTAATTATAGTTAAATTACTGTATTGTCATCCAAAATAAACATGTAAATAAAATTTCAGCTGAATTGAGTGCTTTAAAATGTATTTTATTAACGATTGAAAATTCCACCAAGATAAATAAATAAATAAAAATATAGAGACTGTGAGCTGATAGTAGGAATTGAAAAAAACCCAAACAGTCAGATTTTGTTGGAAAACGGCACAAATCACATTACACCAATTTGGCTGCAGTGATCCTAATACGTAAGTATCCTAATTTTTACTTTAAAAGATACTCAAGTATAACAAATTCTTATGTATTACTTCCAGCATCTAAAATGTATTTATTATAATAAGTAGTATTATGCCTCTTTGTGATAGTATCAATTATTTTTTAATAGGTGTTCCTCGAACAAGACCTGATGTGTCACCCACTCGAGCCCTAAAGCCCCTACATAATGATAGAATCAATGGACTTGCTGCTGCTAAAAAGTCTACGAATCGAATTTTAGAACGTGCTGATCATTTTAAAACAGTCACACAGTCTAAAAAAGAGCTTGCATTGCTTTATCAACATAAGGTAATATGGGAACAAGAATATATGCATTTGCAATATATGGAGGACAGACTACAACGTGAAATTTACAATCACTTGACTATTTATGGTCAGCTAGGAGCTGATGGGCAACTACTATTAGCAGATAATATTAACTTCATCTTGGAAATTGAGGAAGAAAAAGCCTTTTTCAGAGAAAATGTTGTTGACCCTTTGTGGTATATAAGGTAAGTTAATAGTTTTTTAAAAAAAATTAAATTTTCTTCCATAAATCTGTAAGTACTTATTTATTTTATATTGAAAAAACAGAAGTATTTTTTTATTAAATTATTTACTCATTCTTGATTATTCATTACTTACTCATTATTTACTCATTCTCAGTTTTTACAGCATTGTTTTCTATTCTCTTCAGAAAAGAAAAAATAATTATTTTAATTTGCTTGTTTGAAATATCTGAACACATCTGTTTTTCTTTTTTGTGTTTAAATTGTAATTGATTAGTGGAAGTTTCATTTGATTTCTTGATTAAAACTTATAACAATCTATAGATATTGATTTGGAAGATATCTATGAAAATGTTTTATTCTGCTATTCCCAATTAAAGATTTGTTTATTAAGTTTGGTTATGTTATAGAGGTTATTTAACCCAAATGAATAAAATTATTTGATCAAGTTTTTAAAAATTATGTGATGGTGTTATGATTATTTTACTGAGATTCTTATTTACATACATGTATTTTAACTAAAAAATAAAAAGAAATTAATATTTTATAATCTTTTACATACACTGTAAGGCTACTATTTATCACAATTTTTTGTTTTGTTTCTATAGAAAATTGCATTTTTGGAGTGATTTGATTTTTTCAAATTCATTGTGTTTCAGAATTAAAGTTTATAGATTACTTTTAAAAATTTAACTATAACTGAATGCACTTTTACCATTTTAAAATCATATTTATGAATAAAAATGTTAAAAATTTGTGTTTTAAGTAGTGGCTAATTTCACCTATTAATAGATTTTCTCATATCAAACATAGCATTATAGAAAACATTTGTTGCATTAGCTTAAGATCATGTAAATTATTGTTTCTCATGCTTTTTAAATTTAATTTTGAGCTCAAGAAAGATGTACCCAATTAGATATATTTGGAAATAACTTTTTGTTCTGTCGAATAAGTAGTATTATTTTTATGAAAATCTGGGAAAAATTCATCTATATAACTTCAAAACAAATTTTGTTTATCTTATTTAAATGCATTTTAATGTTAGTGTTAATTTGCATGTTTTTTGTGTTGGACTTCTTTACCTATGGAAAGAATGTTCTTTAAAATTTTGTATCTGGTTTTCAAAATGCATTTTCATTGCAAAGTTTGCAAATATTTTTTATACAGAAAGTAATTTTTGGATAGACATAAAAAGTTCAAAATACTGTTGTCCCATTGCAGTAATAACAGACCAAAAAGCAAAAAATGTTTGTTATTGTAAAAATTAATGAAACTACTGAAATATTTTTTTATGATTATTGAAAGAATGATTATGTTATTTTTAACATGAAATAGATAAATAGCAGATATGTAAAGGGTAGTGTATGATATGTGTTAAAAAACTAAACAATATTTAGAAAATGTATTTAAATAAGATATTCAATCTCAAATAAATGCACAATACATATTTTTACTTAGTTCAAAAATTATTTTATTAATGATTGTATTATAAAAAAATTATGTTTGAGTTAATATTATTTTCTCATCTTCTTTAAAAAGTAGAATTGTTCATGAAATGTTTATCACTGCATAATTATCATTAAAATTTGCTGTTGAAAACATATAAATAATTTCATATGTTAACTTATATGTAATTTTGGACCTATTTTATTAAAAACATATTTTAACCATTTACTGATCTTTTATGTCTAAAAAATAATTTAATTGCATTGGAGAAGACTAATATACTGTATACTATGGAATGAACTTTTTGTGTGGATAAAAGGGGTTTATCAGTATCAAATGGTAATTTAAGGCCACAGGAATAATTTTTTTCATTTATCTTATGAAACACATATATGCATGCTAAAATTAATATAATCTTTTAAGCTTTGTTGCATTCTATAAATTAAATCTTAAAGTAATATGAAGAAATATCTCATGTTGTTATTAAACCTTTTTAAATAAAATTGCTAAAATTTTATGATTAAACTTTTATTTATTAACATTTTCTAAAAAGGACAAATTTTTATAATAGCTGATAGACAACGAATAATTCATTGTTGCCAAATGACAAGATGTATCCAAATTGATACATCAAGCCATTCATAATTTTTTTTCCTAATAAAAACTGCGGAAAAGGAATTTTATTTTATTGTTCATATATTTTTATGACCATTTTCAAATTCTATGAAAAACCACCGATTTTTTAAACCTATTTTTCTTGCGCATGTGAAGGGAGGGGGGGGGGAGATCTGTAACAAATCAAATAAGGCATTTTTTTTTTATTCACAAGCGTAATGTTTCTGTAAAATCGTATACATTTCATTAAATTGGTTTCTTCTAAAGCATGTTCCATATCGAAAGGTTTTATTTCCTTACTGAATAAGGCTGCAGTTAAGAAGTTTCATTATTTGATCGTACGAACTGCTTTTTTTTTAATGCTGTTGATTCATTTCCCAAAAAATCGCGCAAAAAAGAATTTGTATTGTAAAACAGGTGATGCATTCTACGTTATCCGAAAAATACGTAAGAGGAATTAAGAAACGTGTAAAAGAAATTTCAACTCAACTGCATAAGATTTTTAGATATATGTGTATTTACTTTGACGTGTTTATATATTTAGCGTTAATATTAAAATAGTACATTACTGATTGATTAAAAAAGTAAAATAAAATTAGGAACGCATACTAACTGCTGGAGATTGAATAAAAAATTTAAAATATACTGGAAGCAATCGCTTGCGAATTCGTCGCGCTCAGAGAGATGAATCGAAATCGCGGTTCTTTAGGAAAATCAACTGCATTCGCTCTGCTCAGCGCAATGGGATTTTCGTTCGTCAATGAGGTTTTGAATAGAATTACCTTTCAAAATATGTTATGGCAAAATATTACTTTTTTTAAATAAGAATATCTGAAATATTTTTGTTACTTTAATTTTGCAAGTCCTTCACTTTTTCTTGGTCTTTGTTCCTTTGCATTTTAACAAATCCTCAGATTTCGTTAGAATTTTAGGACACGTCCTGTGTATGTGGATCAATGTTTAAAATATGATTTTCCGAATTTGCACTAAACTTAAAAATTCTCAGATTTTAAATTAACTGTTGAATAATGAATTTCACTTTTATTCTCGGCTATTATGTAGTTTGTCAGTCGTCAATTCATTGATACCGTCAGTTTGCGTATCCTCAAAACTTTATTCAAACTGATCAGTGATCATAACAATCAACGATCGTAAATCGTATTAGAATACAAAAGTCATATGAAAAGGAGACAGCTTTTTTTTATAGACTGTGTTATTTTAAGACAATATAAAGAGGTTTGATGTAAATGTCTAGATTAGTGTGTATGTGTGTGTATACGCGTGAACACGCATTCGTATTTATTTTTTCTCATCATTTGGATGTTGGAAGTCTGTAAGGCCCTATCTAACTGTCATTTTGAATTTGTGAAAGTAATTTTTCTATACAGTTTCTTCTCCCTTTCTCAAATGTAGAATATCGGATTTATTAAAGTAACTTACAAGTAGAATGCAATTGAAAAAGGAAAAATAACGAATCTTCTGTTTAATTATATTTTTCCTTCCACCCATTTTCGAAAGTAGTTTTATTCTATTTTAACAATTAAAGCTTGTGTTAACAAACATCAGTGAAAAAATGTAATCAAATAGAAAGTCTTCCTAATTTTTTTAAAACTCTTCAGATTTTATTTACTTTCCAATAATATATAATATTTTAGGTTTGAGTAGCAATTTGGAATTCCATGTGATTGCATTATGCTCATCAATCTAAAATTACTAATAGATTGAATTTTTAAACTTAAGATGTATGTATATTGGTTTTATGTGTGTATTATGTTGTGTGTATAGCTCAAAATCTTCTTTGTTGCATTTTTTAATTTTATGAAAAATAATAAATATAACGCACCAAATGGTTCTGTCGGAGATTTTCTTTTATACAAAATCATTAAAATTTGTATTGATTACTGATTTTGTGTTATATAATCCATTAAATGCTGAGAAAAAGTTGCACAATATGGACCCACAGTTCAAACCTTTTTTCACTCAAGGGTGCGTAGTTATGTGGGGGTGGCTATAGTGGGGAAAAAAGAAAATGCATAAATAATATATTAGTAAACCTTTTTCTGAAATAAATAAATTCTAAGCAAACACTGTTTAATGTCATAGTATTCCATTTCAAAGTCCTCGGAATAGTTTTACTGATAGTAGCGCAATACAAAGACTCATAATTCGAAAAGGCGTATACATACGCCAGAAGGGTTTCATTTAGAGCAGTGGTTCTTAAACTGTAGTCCGTGGACCCCTGGAGGTCCCCAGCGCCTTTCTAGGGGTCCACGGAGTTTCTCATACAACGTTAAAATTTCCGTCTTTTTATAGATTCGGAAAGTCTACGCGGAGAAATTAAAAGATGTATCATCCTCGACTAGGTCACTAAATTGGCCCCCAAAGAAAAAACTACACTAGAAATGTATTTCGATCAAAAATATTAAGTCGGGAATAGGTATTCAGAATCGTGGGGTGCTCGCGATGTCTGGCTGATACATAAAGGGGACCGCGGCGATCGAAAATTTAAGAACCACTGATTTAGAGAACAAAGTTAAATATTTTTTTAATTCAGATTTCTTTCTTTTAGCACAACATACAAATATTTTCAAAAAAACTCAGCCATTTCTGTGATTTTTTAAAAAAAATTCTTTATA
>BMAV01005735.1:86471-110893 GCA_019973955.1 Trichonephila inaurata madagascariensis | reverse complement strand
TCCTAAAATCCAGCGTGCTAACACCTTTGACGTGTGCTGTTCGGGAATAATTTCCCATAGCTAAGATCAATCTGTTATAGCTAATAGCTAATCATAGCTAAGATCAGTCTCATTCATGATCATTTGTATGGTTACTATTCAATGTAATAGCATAGTTCTCCGCTTCTTTCACTATGGCAGTTTTGTCAGGGATAATGGTCTTCAATTTGTTTGAATCTTTTGTTAGGGTCATATGGTCAGTCTGAAAATTCCTTTTCCACCTCGCAACAGTGTCATATGATGTGTGCTATCATTTCCATAAACAGTCATAATTTCATTGTGGATTTGTTTGTGACCTTTCACAAATGAGGAAAATTACGACTGTTAATCACACTGCGAGTCCCTGCCTTCTCTGTACTGCAAGGAGAACGAGTTACATCAATCTACAGTTTCCTCAAACCGAACAAATCAAAATTAATAATTGTAACTTACAAAATTTTGTATATAAGAATAAATATTAATGCGCAGAGTAAATCATAGCAAGATATATTGTGGTTATTTCTTATTAATAATTAAAACTTTACGGCACCCCTACGTACTGAAGTTTCTCTGAATCAGTTGAAATATTATAGTGTTAAAAATGTTGAAATAAACAGGAGTGAAGTGATATTTATATATTTTTGAAAGAAAGTTTTTGATCAATGTGCATTTAGTTGTTCTTTCGAATACATAAATCAAATCAAATCGACATTTGTAAGATAGGAGAAAATTTTCTGAATTTTCAATCAGAATTTGGTAAATTTGTAACGAATTCTGTTTTTTTAATACTGCTTGTTGTGTGTTCATTAAATCTCTATGTGTATGTATGAAAATAAAATATAGTTTCGGTTGCAATTCACTAATTTAATTTTCATAAACTAAATTTACTACTCTGTGAAAATTAGAATACTATGAAGTAGTTATGCGTATTGAATGAAACTGGCTGGAGATAAAAAATAAATTAAGGCATCCAAATAATTAAAATTATGCGCACGTGGGCCAAGAAACACCTTCTTAACTTCCAAGTGAGTCGTATATAAAAATCACAGTAAAGGTTGACGAAATGCTTAGATTGTCATTTGATTGGTATAAATCAGTGCTCCCCAACCTTTTTATCGCCGCGGACCGTTCAACATTTGACAATTTTACCACAATCCCCTGAAGTAGGGGATGCTGATTGTTTCTACTTTATTGTTTTGATATAATAATTTTAATTTAATTGTATTTAAACATGTCTTCAAAATGAAATAGTTACACTTAAAAATGAATATAAAGAGAAAGTTGCACAAACTCGAGAGAAATATACCACAGTAAATAAAATGGAAATAATTTAGTGTTCTTTGAACGGCCCGGGGGTCAGGGATCCTTCTATAAATGATTGATTAAAAGTTATTTTTCCTTACCAAAAGTGCAGAGTGTTATATGTGTAACCTATGTGGTCTCATGATTGGCCCATACCAAAGTCCACCTTTAGGGAGGCATATACACTTGCCTCCGAAAGTCTGCGTACAGGCGATCATCTTTCTTATTCATGCAAAGATCGCTAGTTAAATTATGTCTTTCTGAATCAATACTATTTTTTATTGATTTCTCTAACGTCGTAATTTCAAATAGTATAAGCAACAATCACTTGAATATTACATAAAGTAATAAAAATATTTATAACTTGAGAACGACACAAATTGTGTGCGTACACTGGAAAAAACCTTTACAATAATGGATTGTAACTAAAAGTTAATACTTTTTAAGCTATTCCGTTCTTTCTATAACTCTCTCAACACATTTGGCAGGGATTTAACTAGCTAAGTTTTTTCATTTGTGGATATTTTGTCCCATTTTTCTACTCTGACATATTTGAGCATTTCCTTGAATGCTATTACGTTCTCCCTGATTATTCACTCGAGTAAGTCCCACAAATGCTGTATTGTGCTTAGGTTTGTGGACTAGGCTGACTTTCGGAATTGGTTTGAAACATGTCAGAACAGTCATGGCTTCACAGTGACTTCACAATGTGAGCCATTTGCTTGGTACTTTTGTGCCGCTGAAAGTAAAAATCATTAGTCACCACAAATTTCTCGGCATATGCCCTGATATTTTACTTCATTAAGTTCAAGCAACCAATTTTGTACATTGTTGATTCCAGTAGCGCGCACAAGAATTTTTCTAGGGGGGGGGGGGCCCCGGGGCGAAAGTCCACCATTTTGATATCATGCTCCTGTACGCCGCCCAACATATTCTTTTTATTTTGCCGATTTTCGGGAACAAAAACAATACAAAATTAATTATTGAATAAATAGTTAGCATTAATTAAGAAAATGAATTATTAATAACAAAAATTAAATTTTATGTAATATATACATAGGATTATAACCAATAGAAAAAAATCAAGGACTATGGGGGTTGTCCGGACCCCTAGGACACCCCCCTTGTGTGCGCCACAGGTTGATTCAATAAATTCCAGATTATCAGCCGAAAGGCTTCCAATGCACCCCAAAACATTATGCCTCCTTCTCCTCCATGTTTGATAATCGAAAAAGGATTCTCTTTCTTAAGATCTGTCCTGAAATTTTTGTAGGCATATTTTTGTGCTTTTTGATGCTAAATTACAAAAATTACTTTCAATTGAATACATTACATTTTTCTAAAAAATATGTGTCCCATTTAGGTGTTTTTTGGCAAAGGTCATTCTCTTAGCTCTGTTATTCGAAAGATGAATGGCTTCTTGAGTGCAACTCAGGCATGATATCCTTTTTCAGTTTTCTTCGAATTGTAATTAAAGTCACTTTTTTGCAATATCTCAGCAACACTTTTAGCTATTTGTGAAGCTTATAGTCTTGGATTTTTTTTTATATAGAACGTATTACAAAGCAAGATTCTCGAGATGACTCTGCAGACGGTCGGCCGGATCTTGGTTTGTACGTTAAAATTTTAGTTGATTTGTAGTTTATGAACACTCTTTGAATCAATAAATGTCTCCCATTAACAGTTTCAACAATTTCTTTAAAAATTTCCCCTTTTTCTGAAGATATATGATTATTTTTCATTCAATAATATATCGATCTCTATTCTGTTGCCTGTCATGAAACCGCAAAAGCTTTCAAATCTCAAATCCTAAATAAATCGTAAAAGAAGCTTATAATAACTTAAAAACACGATTTAGTGCGATTATTTTACAATAAAAGGTCTTTAAAAGCTCTATTTTGTAAATGTGCGCAGACTTTTGGTGCGGATGGTTGGTGATTATTTGGTGGTCATTCTTGTTTTTTTTTCTCGTTAAGGTGAATTTTGTTGCTATTGATTGAATAAGGAAATTTTGAAGAACTGCTGACAAGTATTTTGATTTTCTAAAGCGAGATTTTAATAGTAATTAAATCATAAACACGTAAGATTATTTTCTGTACGCAGACTTTCTGTGGCAAGTGTAGGTGAACTTTTGTATCATGAAATTGCCACTCACATGAGGTGTATTGTCACAACAGTGATGCGTGAATGGACCATAAAGAACAGGACAAGTTGAAATCCTGGCTGTGAGTCATGCAGTATGACTTCAGTACGAACGGTAGTAACTCATCTCTATGGTAGTGATGAATCGAACAACATCTTCTCGTGTACTGGCACTGCAATGAAACTCGTGAAAAAGTGTGTCATTACCTACATCATGGTTTGTCGACGTCTACTGAGACATGGACTATGTAAAAGGGCTTCTCTGCGCAGAATTTCCTTGCCTCTGAACCTCCAACGCCTTCAAATACAATAGGCTCACCATCACAACCAATGGCGTGCTGATTGGCAACATGTCGTCTTTTTGAATGAATCCTTCTATAGTCTGGATTATAACTATGGACGCGTATTCGTCGAACACTACAGAGGTGAATGCTTTCTCTCATAGTGTCTTATTCGGCGCCGTAATAGATGAACGCCTAGCAATATGGTTTGAGGTGCTAAAGGATACCGTAAGAAGTCCTGCTTATACTAAATTATTGAGACCATTAATAACTGGACGAGTCAGGGAAGTTATGAAGCTCAAGATCCTACCCTTCCTGTAACATATTCCCGCATCTGTATTTCAGCAAAACAGTGGGTATCCATATAACTGCTCAGAATATATAAGCCTTCTTCAGTGAACGCCAATTTCCATTTCTTCCATTACGTCTCGTGTGAGTCAGTTTCACACTATGTAAGTCCATCGTAATGGAGACCGATAGTGCCATCACGTTCAAATTCCGTTAGTTGTGCTCGTATGGCATTTTACGTTTTTGACGAGATGTATCTAATCAATGAGTTAAAGTAGTCAAATGATGATGCATTCATATTTCAACGTATCTTTACTGTGCTTTTTATGCACGATTTACTTGGAAATTTAGAGTGTTTCTTCTCTCTCGGTAAACACTTGAGTACATCCTAACCTGTGTAGCATTTCCTGCAAGTTTGGTTAAGTTGCATAAATTGCTTCACTGTGTTGCAAGTTTCGCAAACAATAGTGTATATCCGTAAAATATAATGATGTAATCATCGAACAAAACTTGATAATTGATAAAATTTAGTTATGAAGCATTGATAAAATATAATCGCACACATATATACATTTTTAAAATTTAGTATAAGTTTATACGAGTGTGCTGCTTTTCTAGTAAAATCCATTGTCTTACGGCATTGTATATTGAAACTAATGTTAAGCAGAATGCATTTTTGAAATATTTTCTGTTGCTCGTTATTTGATTGTGGTTCAGAATTACTAGATCTCTCACCAATAGCCTTTGTGTAACTTAAAAGTGTAACATTAATTAACAGTCATTTAAGCAATCATATTGTTACTAATATTTACTTCCAATTTTTTTTAAACCTTTTGTTTTTTAAATTCTATTTTACTTTGCGTATTCACAGGGAAGATCTAAAAGAATGGGTTCGTCAGCACGAAGGATTGCGTCCTCTGTCAGAAGCAGCAAAATTACAACATTACCAAATAAAGCGTGAAGTGAAGGAGCTTTGGGCTGGATATAAGGAGATAGCTGAAGATTTATTAAAAGAGCAACGGGAACTTGAACAGCAAGTGAAAGAAGGTATATTTTTGTGTTACTTCTACACCATATACTTCATCGGTTTGATCTAAATAATCACTTTCATTTATTTTCACTTTCCATTATATGAAGCCTTTTTGCTTATTAAAAGTTTTTTATAAATTTGTATTAAATGCATTAAAATTTATCCGTACGATTTAAGTTAAAATTATATGATTTCATTTTGTTTATGTATTTTGAAATATCAATATTATATTTTTCATAAAAAATAAGTAGAATTTTGGTAAATCGAGAAAAAAAATCTATTTGTAGTACAGTTTGCATGAAAAACTAATTTGAGATATTTACTATTGCAAACTTTTTGAATTTGTTTCATAGTCTTGCCAATTCAATTCTAGATCATTAATTTTAACTTTTGACGTTACATGACACTCATTTTATCCATTTATATCCAGCAAATTTAAGTTCATATATATATTTTTTAAAATATCAAGAACTATATTTTTGATAGCAGTAATTATATGAAAATGTAGAGAAAATCTATTATGTAATTATTTACAATTTCGAATCATTCCTTATTTATAGTCTGTATTGTTAAGAATTGTCATTAGTATTGAGTTGGATTTGCTCATAAAAATCGATCTGAATTTCAGAAGTAGAAATATTTATTGTCGCTTTTTTGCAGCTTTGCCTCACTATATAGCTGAGGAAAAGCAAATAGCTAAAGGAGTGCCACCAGAATTTCATGAGCTTTACTGTCCAGATCCACAATTGAAAGAAAACCTTATTGCAGAGCTTACAAGATTAGATGATAGTTATTCAAATAGACTGAGAGATTTGGACAGGAATTGTGACAGACAGTAAGTGTTTCTTCTCTCTCTCTCTTCTCTAAAAGTCTGTATTTTAACTTTTCTTTTTCTGTATATTTTTAAAATTTAAGCACTCGACCTCAGTAAGTGGATAAATTGATTTCAAAGATAAGTTCTTTCCTATTCTATACAGGTTCGTGGGTATTAATAATATAAAAACAAAACAAACAAGCAGAAAGAAAGAAAGGAATGAAATAAATCTCGATCTTCTACTTGTAGATAACACGCCACGACTTGGACTATTCAAATCTTTAAAAAAATTCTTCTTTATTTAAATTGTTCTTCAAAAATTTCTAAATTTCATGCCTATTTTATAAATTTAAGCTAGCTGTTATCCGCCCGTTTCATTGAGTATTTCATGATGTATGGCTATATATAGGGTTTTTTTTAAAAAATTAATGTTATCTAATTCTATCATTAAGCTTTCAATTGCATTTAAAAACATTCTTATAGCCATCTCCTCTTAATTTAAAAAGAACAAGACTTGAGTTTTTAAAACGAAAGTTTTTTTTTGGTTTTGAAGCTCCCCCCCTCCCCGAAGTGGATTTACGCATAAATTATTTCTACTCAACATGCTTGCCAAATTTCAAGCCTGTTGGTCTGTTAGTTCAAAAACGGGACTTTTTTTTAAAAATCTATAACTCCCCATTATCCCCCTTGGAAAGTAAAATATTTGCCGAATTTCAAATCTGTGCAGATCTGATAGTTCAGAAACGATAATTTTTGACTATAACAACTCTACAACCTACTTTGGGTGTCAATTTCCACAAAACCCATTGTTGGCCGATCCCTATTCGACAAAAGAAACATGCTTGTCGAATTTCATATCCATAATTCTAATAATTCTGGATAACTCATGATGAGTGAGTGAGTGAGTCGTTTTTCTCTTATATAAATTTAAGTTGTTGTATTTAATAAAATTTTAAAAGAAATCTCGGTTGAAGCAAGTCAACTCAAAAAGGCTTCTAAATGAAAAGGTTTCCTTGGAAATGTTTATATTTACTCGTCTTGCAAATGAGATAATGAATTATTTTGTTGTATTTCAAATTTTTCTCTTTAATATTAATTTATCAGTAAGTAATAATAATTTTTAGAATATTTAATTTCCCTTTATAAATCCTTTGTGTGAAAAATATGTATTTGCTTGTAACAGTATATTATATTACTGAATATTGCCTATTAAATTAAATTTTGGTATTTGATTATTGACATTAAGCATACTGTTGTCTCTGTTAAGTGGCCTTTCTTCCATCGTGTCTCAACAATTAAGCGCAGACTTTTCCGATAAGTAAAGGGGGAAAAGTGTTAATTACTTTTACCTTTTAATTCATAACGATTATACGAACCAAGATAATATAAACTTTGCTCTAAATTATGCTAGAATCAGAACAGAATCAAAATTTGAGAGCGTCATTTAATTGTTAAAATTGTATTCCACTTTTTTGTAGAAAAAGTCATTTTTTTAAATATTATTTTTAAAGTATTGACATTTGTTGCATTATATATTGTAAAGAATGTTGTAAAATAAGGACATGAAGCACTTATATGAAAGGATGCATTATAACAGGGCAAGTCCTGGTGGATGGAATGATCATGACGCTGCCTTGTTTGAGCACATTTTAGAACAGTACCCCGCCGATCTTCCAGACCGAAGAGTATTATGTTTTGACAGACTCAAACGAACTTTTCCTCACAAGACATTGGGCCAGTTGGTAAGCAAGTTGCTTTTTCTTCCTTTTGCTACGTGGTGTTTTTAAAATATTGTTCATGTATTTCGAAATATTTTTGAAAATGGAATTCTATGTCTTATATAAAAAAACCTGCAGACAGGGACGTCTTAAGACTTCTTGAGGGCCTGGGCCGCTACACAAATGGAGGCCCCACCTTTGACCCTTAAAAGTAGACATTATATAGCATACGTTGTCAAATACTAGTACAAACAATAACCAGAAACAAATAGATGTGCATGACTTACAATTGCACAAACTGGCTAAACCGACTGCCGTATTTTGACCGATAGATTAGAGTGATGTGTATGGTGGAAGACCTAAGCCTGTACGTGGACGACGGTCATCACATATAGCCAGTTGACCTATTGTCCGAAATTCCCAGTTTTTCGGAGAATACAATCGGAAATAACATTTGACAGTTTGAAATTATTCGATTTGTGTTTTTATTAAGGCTGAATCGAGAATGAGAAGAAGCCCCCCATTGCGACCCAATTGGCCCATGCCTTAAGACGTCCCTGCCTGCTGAACTTTAGGTCGGTTACATGCACGGTAAATTTTTTCTTTATGGAGAATTAAGAGTTGTCTACTGAAGTAGGTTAAAACTTACACACGCGAGAGCACATTAGACGGACACATTCCTTTAATTTTGCCTTCAGTGGTAGCTATGCAGCTTCTACCGTTTACTAGTTGTTTGTGGTCTGTATGGTTTTACTTTATTAGTATTCTTCTTTTAGTGTTGTAACAATATTTTATAAGTAAACGAAAATTAACGAAAACCTAGGAAAAAGTTTTCTCTTGGATCTCTATCAACTAACTAAAATTCTTAAAGGTTCTTCAAATGCCTAAGGATGTCCTTAAAATTTAAATGACTGCATAGTAAAAATTACAGCAAATGACATGAAAATGTCGAAATATTTTTATTTTTAGTTGTTGAGATAATAATCAAAATTTATACATAAACCAACTATGTCTAAGTTAAAGTTAAAAAGTTAAGAACAAAAGTTAAAAAGAACGAAGATTATGGGATATCAAGCTGTAATATTATTTTTAATAATCCTTATTTATATAAATATTTATATTATTAAAATGATTCATTTTCTTTTAGGCTGTTTTCGCGTAATATTTAAAAATAGGACCTAAAATCAAAACATTTCTTCAGATATAAAAAAAAGTGCTCCAACATTAAAATTATATTCGAACTTTGCTATCTTATAGAAAGTAGCATATTTTATTATACTCATCATTTTTATTTGAATTGATCCTTTTTTACCGGTATAAAATGTATTCCATATTTCATCTCCTGTTCCATAATGCTAAATGAGTTTCACTTTATATGTAAAAGTGAAACATTTCTTATTTGTGCAATATGTTTGGAATTTCAAAAACTGAGCATTATAACAGATGTGTAGGAATTACAACAATGAGAATTTTCTAAAAAAATTGAGGCACTTTTCTGCCTGAAAATGTGTTTTGCTTTTAGTTCAAGCTCCTTTACATTTAGCTTAGAAAATTCCTTTAGACGCTTTGTTTCTCATTCTCCCAACTGACTTTTCGATAATAAAAGTGATCAAATATTTTTTTCCTCTGCTGCTGGTGGAAACAATTAAAAATATCATTTAATACAAAAGAAATTGATGGTTTTCTTTTAAAATATTAACAATATCAATTCTGTTTTATGTATGTATCTAAAAATAAATTTAACTTTCTTTTCACGATTTTTTTGTTTTGTTTTTTTGTTGTTGAATTTTTAAAATCCTTTGTATTAGATTTTTGATCTGTGTTTTATTTTATACATATAAAGGTTAAATGAGTATATATTTATTTTTCTTTTGTATCATTTACTTTCAAATTTTTATTTTAAATTAGCATCTTTTTTCTTCTTCTTCTTTGTTTGTTTGTTTTGTTAAATTTGCCTTTTTCTAACAAAAGAAAATTTATTTTAATGTTTAAAAGTAAATGATACACACAAATAGTTCGCTTTTATTTTTTTAAAAATTTAGTTTTAAAAATTTTCTACTCATAGATGTCGTACGAAACATGGTATCAAAACAACCGCTTTCACAAGGATCGCAGAAAAAAGTGCCTCGAGGACTGGGCCCGGGAAAGATGGAGCTGGTTGCTGAGAGCTGTCACTGAAATATCTCAAGCACAGCAGTCTCATGCTGGTCATCAGTTGAGTCGAGATGAAGCCTTGCGTCAGAAATTCAAATGTGAAGTTCTTCGACAGAGGGTGAGTTTTGTATTTTTTTGTAACCCATATTTGTGTGCTAGTCTTATTAGTTTTCAGACATATTACTGAACATTGGATTGAAGGATAATTTCGTTTGTTCACAATACAAAAGTATCTTGAGTAAAGCATTAAAAGAACCTCTACAATTCGCATAGTTCATGCTAAAAATTCCTTTATGTTTTTGAAAAGGGGGATTTTTTTTTCCTTTTCCTTTCCAAATCATAAATGGTCAAAAAAATTTCAGAATGATGTTATCATTCAAAAATAATAATAAATAAATTTTTTAATCAGTCAAAACTATTATTCTAACTAGCAACCTCAATCTTTTTGTCCTTTCAATATCTCAGGATTAAGTTGTATAAGAAACAACCTAAATAGGCTGGCGTTTTAAGAAAACTAAAGTTTAAAATTTTTTTTTTTGAGCGGGAAGCTTTAAATTAAGAGCTTCCAAATTTCACTCACTTGTAACAAACTATAATTTTTAATAAGAAAAAAAGAAAAAGAAAGAAATCGAATAAATGAAGCTTCAAAGGGGAAAAAAACCATGAGACGAAAAATATAATCAATTTTGGGGATTTCCCCCCCCCCCTGAGCCAAGCAGGGATAATTTAGCCAAACATATAGGGAGGGGGGAATTCGTGCAAGTATCTCAAGAAATCTTGAATGTATTAAATGTTTAAATTAAATTTTAAGGGGTTTTCGAAAAAAATCATAAAAAGAGAGAAGTTTGATGAATCTGATTTTTTAAAATTGCTCGGTTAAAAAAAAGCGAATCTTATGACGTTAATTCGATTGATTATGATAATGAGAAAGAGATACAGGATGGCTCAAACATTCCATCTGTGAAAACGCGTCGAAATCGACTTGTTTAAAAAATAATCTCAAAAAGTAGCAAAAACCTTTATTTTGTAAAAAAAAAAAAAAAAAAAAAAAACAGTAAAAAATGTACCGGGTCCCAGAGTAAAATGCATGGGCTATTTAAATTTGGGATCATTTTTTGTTTGACTTTAGCACGGAGGTAAAAACGATAGTTTTAAAAACGAGAGATCGCAATGGCGAAACTCTTTCTTCAACACGATAGATGATTCTACTGGTCAACTATATATATATACATATATATTTTCATTTTAGAGTTTTTAATTAATTTCCTTTTAACTATTTGTAATTCTGTATTTAAATGGTCAAAATGAATTTCTAGGACCAGTGGTGTACACAGAATACTTTTATGGGAGAGTTTATGTTTAAGAGAAAAATATAGACGAGACCACAGAGACGTAATCTCTATGCTAATAATTAAAAATTAGTTGGTCTGTGCGAGGAGTTTGAAACCACAAACTGCTTTGGACTATTCATCTTTTGGTACTATTGACACGTTTCTGCGTTCGTTGGTAGATAGTCTCACATTAAAAAAATACATTTGTTTACTTTCAAATCTCAATATAGTTTAGATTAACGTGTCCAAACTTGGGGAACGATACGTAAAATGGTCTTTGAGGGTATGTTGGAAAAAGAAGTAATGGTGGACATTAATTGATAGATTCAACAAGATGTTTACAATGTTTGACGTATCGACCTCCTGTTAAAAGCAGCTACTAATACTTTAGTTTTATTATATATGAATTCATCGTTTCCTGAATGTTTTTTATTAAATGAAACAACTTTTAAATTATATAACTAAATTTTAAAAAAAGTAATAAATTCATTTGGTTTTCAATTATTTTACTGCGGTATACCCAATTGGTTATATAATTAATTCCGTGGTTGTGTACTGCAACAGATTTCAATAAGATTGACAGCATTGATTTTTCTGTCTTTATTTTTATCATCACAGTATTATTTTTTCCCCTTCATATCCTAGTGACCAGTGCCAGAACTTTATATTAAGAAGAAATTAATCAAATGTGTATAATTACTAATGTACACAACATTTTCCCATAACTGATAATAATCAAAATCGTTTTGTATATTGTGTTATTATTGTACCTGTATATGTGTAGACTTTATTAATTATACACAATGGGGATGGGGTACATACAGGGACGTCTTAAGACTTCTTGAGGCGTTGGGCCCCTATTTAAAGTTACGTTCTGGGCCCCTACACAAATGTAGGCCCCACCTATGGCCCTTAAAAGTAGACAGTACATAGCATACATTGTCAAAAATACTCGTACAAACAATAACCCGAAACAAATAAATGTGCATGATTCGACCGACTGTCTCCTTTTGACTGAATAAGTAATGATGATGTATGGTGGTAAGCCTAGGCTTATACATGGACGACAGTCATCACCATGATCTTATTAAGGCTGAGCCGAGAACGAGCCCCCCCCCCCCTCGTGACCGAGGCCCTGGCTTTAAGACGTCCCTGGTTACATAGAACGGTGATAAGGTTGAAAAACGCTTGCTTATAGATAGTAATGATTTAAAAAAGCTTTACATGAATATAAACCCTTAAGTATTATTTAGTTAATCGTATGCATGTCTGTCTCTAAAGTGACGATAATTTTTGGGATTTAGGTGGAACAATGGCGAAAAGAGAAAGAAAATGAACGCATGCAGCAGTCGGAAATGGAAGCTCAAAGGAAACTTGCGCTGAAAGTAGTTCAGCAAAGACAAGCCGCTAAGGAAGAATACCGGCGCGAGTTGGCTCGACAACGACTCGCTGCGTATTATGAAGAACGACTACGGTTCCAAAAGGAGAGTGAAGATGCTCTCCAACGTCGCATGGACGACGCTAGGAAGATGAGTAAAGATCGCTCGAAGCACGATAAAGAGCGGTAAAGAAATATTCATCATATAATTCAAATCGCGAATATTGTCGTCCATGTGTCTCGTCCTTTTCTTGGGAGATTGTTATCATTCGTTGAGAGAGATACGAGAGAAATTGTTAAAAAAATAACGAAATGTTAATATATTATTAGAGTACATCAAGATTTATTGTAAAGCATAAAATTCACTATTTTCACTGTAAAAGTTTGGGTCCAATCCAAAATGATTTAATTTCTCATTGTTTTACTTTCTTTTAAAATATTGTTTAGATTCAATTGATGAGCTTTCATTCAAATTTTAGCTAAAAGTTACTTTTCAAAATTGATATTTTCCCTTTAATATTAATCCCTTGATATAGTTAATGATAAAGAAATGGATTGTAAATGGCAGTTTCGATTATTTTGTAATTTTTTTTTCAGTTATTGTATCTTTGAAATTTAATTTTAAATATCTGGATGTTTTTTTTTAATTTAAAAGTTATATTAATTGATTTATGTATAATTTTTTTTTGATAATATTGATGAACACATTGTCACATGCTTTGTCCTTAACATTCACCACTATAATTTTTTTAAATGTAAACATTTTGAATTTTCACACATTCAATGCCACCTAAAAAGATATTCGATACCTTTATTAGATTTTAAGGTAAACTTTGTGATTCTGTTGAACTTGCTTGTAATTTTTAATTTTGTAAGATATGAAAACTGATTTAATTTTAAAAATATTATGAGCAGTTATTAATTCCAAGTTGTTAATAAAGATTTTTTTAAATCGATATTTCACCAACCACTAGTAATTACTATAAAATTATATATAAACTGTAATTTCTAATGAATGTTTAGATATAATGGGAATTGACAATGAAATCAAAATAGATATGTTGATATATTTTAAAAACCACTGAATATTTATGTTCCCTTAGTTTTGGAATTCAAATTATCCTTTTTGAATATATATATATATATTCCTTAAAAAACACTTAATATTCAGTATCTTTTATTTCTTAAAATTATTTATGAAAAATATCATCAAATTGACTTTACAGTTGCTTTTATTGGTAGAAAGGAACTGATAAAGCAAAGTGAAATGATGAAAACTTTTGACACGAGCAATATTTTCACATTGCTTTTACTTTTTAATATATAAAGTAATATGCAATTTTATATATAGCTCCTTTAGAAAAATTGCAAAATTTTATACTCTTTACATAGAAAATACATAGCTAGTTAATGCTTATAGAGAAGTTTTACAGCCCCAAAATTTTCTCGATTCCAGGCCTATCAATGATTTACTATTCCCCCTCCCCTTCCATGTGTTGAACAAGGGTTCCTGATATTAGGGAGATGGAGATTCTTGCTTCAGCCAAGACCTCTCGCAACCTCCATGTGCTAATATCAAAATTTCACTTACTGGGAAATTTGTTATTCAAGGAAAACAATGGTAATTGTTTAAAATGGACATTACTAGACTGTAGCTTTATAAATTGATAAAATGAAAAGTGAAATTTGTAATTCTTGGGGAAAAATACCCTAAGATTTTTCTACTTTTTACATCTTGCTAATGCTCAGTTTTAAAACTTTATAATTCATATATTTCTAAATATAATGGAAAACATGCTATAAAATGATCACATCCCAATGTAGCACTTAATAAAGATCATCCACATCCCAAGTTTAATTTATAATTTGATGCTGTAGTTTAATTTTTAAGTGTGTAAATACTAACAATATTAAGTCTAGTATTAGGGCACCAACTGTAATAAAGCTGGATAAAATACGAGATTGACTGGAAGAAAGCTATGGACTTTTTACCAGTTAATGTAATAAATTACCAAACAGTAGTTGTGCTATTTCTAACATTTCTCTTCACTATCTTAATAAGGGGAAAAAAGTGATAATGTGAAAGAATACCTAATCAGTTGCGTTAAAGTAATTTAATGTGTTTCTTTTAAATTGTATTATTACAAGCAAGTTCAATGGATTTTTAAATGCAATTGAAATATTTTAAGCAATACAAAGGTATCTAATTAATCTTATGACAATCAATCACACAACCTGATGCACATTTTATATTTGTATAACTATGCAATAAAACATTTCAATAGAAAAATTGCTTCTGTATTTGTTTAATTTTTGCTGTTGAATCATTCTGAATATTGGTCATATAATGTCACATGTTAGGCATTATAATTAAATTTTAAACGATCACTTCCATTCAAATCTTAAATTTAAAAAAATGATACCAAGAATTAAATTCTTAGCATAGGTTTCATGCAATGATTTTAGGGTTCGTTACCGCACAGAACTGTTTTATGCAAATCAGAAGGAAAGACGGGAAAGAATGCTTAAACTTCGTGAAGAAGAAAAGGCAAGACAGCAGCGTCTTGACCAGTTACGAAAACAGGTGGGATAAAGAACGTAAGATAATTTTTCGTTTTTAAAAACATTTAATCCCAATGCAACTTCACATTTATACGTCTTATTGTTCATATAAACTTAGTTGCATTTGAAATATGTCTGCAACTAGCAAATCTGCTGTCAAGTAACATTTTAAATTTTGAAATATCCAATGCAATTTCTTTTCATTTTTTGTTCTATTAATTGTTGATTCAAGCAAAATATGCTTTTAGAATAGCTTTATATTTTGTTTTTTATTCATGCATTTTTTTACTTGGTTTATTTGTTTGATGCACCTACTTACAGTATCAATTACTGTACATTAAATAGGTACAGGTGAGTGTAGACCCTGTTCCTGAAAGAATTCACCAAGATACGGTTGCTTCTCAGGCCCGTAAAGAAGCATCTAGCGAAGGACTTGCTCTGAAGGCTTTGCACGAACTACGCACTGTTCTTGATGCAGAGGTAGCTCACATTACTCTTTTTTGCTTTAAGTAAAGGCCTCCCACTGCATTGCACTATCACTTTGTTTTAAAGTGTCTGTAATGATGTTTTACAAATAATTCATCAGATTTAGAAAAGTTCTAAATCTTTATTGCATAAGGGTATTTATTTTAGGGCTACTCAATAAGTGATATATTAGTTTTGAAACAAATCAGTATCTGAAGTGATAACTTTTGAAACTTTTACGTCACTTCAAAATGAAAATTTACAAGAGCACAATTTCCATTATTCTACTGAACAGTACTTAATGAAATCCTGAATCTCAAACCCATGATTTTCTGGTGAAATGGTTTGTTCTATCATTTGACTAATATAATTTATTACTATTGCACTTATTTATATCATGAAAGAATATCAAAAAAATTATTTCCCATTTGTATTAATATACTTATTTTCTTACTTCCTCCATATGAATCGTATCATTTAAAAGTTTATGAAGTGTTTCTTTTTTAACCTGTGTTCTTCATGTTATATTTATCAACATGTTTGAAATCTGATGAATCATTTGTAATATTCTTGTATACTAAATGTATTTCATTACACTTTCTTCTTTTATAACAATTTAACATCTGAAACACTGAGTAATCATTTAATTTGAAAGGGTTTTATTTATCACTGTCTTCATAATGTCAAACACATACGTATAATTAATAAGAAAATTTTGAACTAGTACATGATATAAATCTTAAGAATTACGATTTTTTGAAGCTTTATGTTAATAAGATCTTAAGTTTTATGTTTGATAAGTGTAAACCAATCATATTAATGTATTGAAGACTACACATTTTTTTCCCTTCCCCACCTCAGTGTGACTGGGAATTTTTTTTAGCAGCCCTCTCCCCCAGTCAACTACTAATGAATTTATATCTCATCACCTTTATAATATTTGTTTGCCACTTGGTATTTGAATATTAAAGCTGAAATCGCACATACATGCATTGCAAATTGTTTTTTTTTATTTTTTTTTTTATTTATGAACTATAACCTTGATAAAATTACAAACATACAAAAACAATCCATTTTAATGAGCATCCCAGGACAGTTTGCTAAAAACACAAGTAAACTTGTGAACTGTGAGTCATCTGATTTTATGTTTATTAACAAATAACCTGAATAATTTTTTCTTCATTCAGTAAAGCATATAGATGTAATTATTCTTACTTATTCTTCATTTTAACTATCCATTATTATTTTAACCAATTTTAAACCAATTTACCATTATTAACCAAATTACTAAAATTCTATTGTCAGTATATTTTAAAAAATTTAAATATTTATATTTTGAAAAGAAATTATGAAACTTAAGTTTTATTTTTTGCTATATATCCTTCTGGAGAATTTTATCTCCTTGATGATCTAGATTCCTACCAAAATTCATAATACTACTACTTACTGAGTGAATTTTTGCAATTATAAAAGCACTAGATCTGAAATTATTGCCTGTTGATTTTTCACAATTATAGAAAGTAGGGCACTAGTTGATTATATAACAGGAGGCTGGAGAATAATATAGTTGATTAAGATCAATTATTCTAAAATATTGTTGGATACATAACGAAAAGAGTAAATTAATGACTTTTTTATATAGTTAATTAAAATTTAAATTTTAAAGTATTTTGCAATTTAATTTTCTAAAAATTAGATATTTCTGATGGTAACTTAATTTCAGGTTCATCGAGATCCTCGAGTGCGGTTAGAGCAACAGTTGCGGGAGGCCGGTCTTCTTAATTCAGAATATGCAAGACACGTTTTGTCACAAATGCACCCTCCACGAGAACCCCGGAAAGATACAATTTCATCACTTTTTCTACAAGAATCAGAAAATTAGTAAATAATTATCTTTTAAAAAAGTGAACTAGTCATGACAATTCCAAAGATGTATAAATATATTTTGTTTTACCTATGCTCCTTGTAAATTCATACCAATAAACTTTTTCTCAAACATTTCAATTAGTCTGTAGACAGAATAAATCAAAACACTTTTTTAATAAAATATATTTTATTTTAAATACTACTGTGGAAGAGGTGATCATATTGCACAAAACTTTCAAGTACAAATGACACCAATAAACACCTCAGAATAATTTTCCAGAGGTATTTAAAACTTTTTACACCATGAACCATTCAACATTTTTTTAAAAAAGAAGGAAAAAGAACCCACTAGTTGTGTAACATTTAAATATAACAAAGCTAAATTTAAACAAATGGAATGTTTAACTGGAACTATATTTTTGAGTATTTTAAAGTTCAACAAAATTTTTATTTGGCATTTCCCAACTATTTTTTTAACTGTTCAAGGAACAGATATAAATAAATTAAACACAAATAATATAGAATATTGTACTTTGACCATCACAGACATATTCTAAAAGAATACTGCATTTTTATAAGGAATTCATTGTCCTTCTTTTTAACAGTTATGAAGCCTGCCATTTAAAATTGCTACTCATTATCCATTTTTGTGATTGCCGACCATCACATTTTTTCAAAGTTGGAAGAGTTACATCTGAATCATCAGGTTTGTCCAGACACCGTTTAGTTTGAGAATGCATAATAGTTTGATCCTATAATAGGAAAAAAATATATTAGTTTTTTGTACTAGATTTCAATATATTTTCTTAATATTAAAGTACTTGTATCAGATACAATTAAATATATCTAATTGATTATAGTAATTAAAATCGAAATGAATCAAAATATTGATGTTTGATTTTTTAATATTTCCTATACTGATTTAAATATATAAAGACATGAGAAATTCTTAAAATGAAGATTTAAAGTACAAATGTCATACACATACTTTTTTAAAAATCAAATTTAAAAATGGTTACATCACTATATTTTTAAAGGGAGTGGAGAGAATGAAAATATGCTACAACATATGGAAGATTTTACACATTTATTTTTCTTAGTTAAACTTTTCACAATGATAAGGAAGAAACAGAATAGCAATCTTGGAAGTTAGAAATCTCATCATTACTTCTATTTCACTTGGTAAAATATTCAGTAGTACCATGACTGATGGCTTGATTTGCAATTTAAATCCATAGCCAAGTAATAAAGATAACTCAGCTTTTTTTTACTCCTATACCACTTTGTATAGCTTTAGGACTCAGATTTATCATACAGGAGCTATCATTTTTTACTCAGTTTGTAATGGAATGAAGTTTACAAGCGTAACTTTTAGTGATTATTGAATGTTTTGTACCTTAAAGTATTTAAGTTCTGTTGTATATGTTATTGTAAATAGTTGCAATTTTGTGTGTGTGTACCTACTAGTAAAATGCAGTCTATGAGCATCGTATAATTTGCCATTCTTACTAATTTAAACCAGTTCTCACATATATGTTAAGAAAAATGAATAAAAATTTATTTTTGATATTTACTTGGATTTTCAATTAGAACTCATTCCTACAACATACAAGACAGAATATAACCGAATTACATAAAACTGATTTCTAGGTAAAGAATAAAACAGTTTCTGTTTCTGATCTTGTGTATAATGGAATTATAATACCATCAAGAGAAGTACTAGTAAAAGGTACACGCTAGGAGAAGACTAGTGCATAGTAGAAGGTCTTTTATAATACAAAAACCACTATATTTCTGAATGCATCTTTAGCTTTATCAATGTTTGGAAGAAGTACTGCAACATTATCACTGATGTTATCTGGAGGTTTTGTTCTATCAGTAAAAGATTTAGTATGAATACTTATTGTTGAACATATATATATATGGTAAGTTCTAAATGAAAGTTGCAGTAAATAAACAAAAAAATTATTCTGTGTCTTTTCCATATATAACTTCCATAATGAGAGCCAACTGTTACCAGTAAGAATGCAAAATCGCAGATGCTTGTATTTGCTTCACATTTTTACTAATATTAAACTCAGTGGTGCAACATCCCATGAGAGCCAAGGCCTACCGTGCTCATCTCAGTTTTCCTAACCTAGAGCCACTGAGGTGCAGAAGCAGATGTTCTGGTCAGGTGGTCAGTCTTGCACGAAGCCCCCAGTATTTAGTTCCCAAGCCCGCTCGGTATTCATTTTATCAACCCACTGAAGGGATGAAAGACTGAGTCGACCTTCCTAGCCTGAGGTTTGTACACTGGACCAGTGGTGTGGAAGCACATTATGCTGCCACTGGGCTTCATTTCTACTAATAGGAATGTATAAAAAATCTCATCCATTTATGATCACATATAGCAACCTGTAACACAACTAGATGTTACAGAGACTTTATCGCAAATTTAATAATTCTATTAATGGAATTGAACAAGATGTCTAAAGTTGTCATTTTAACAAATGATTCATAATTAATAGTATACGACTCAAATCCTATCTACAATCAGGCTATAGAAAATGGATATTGATAAAAAAATATGTAATACAAAAAATTAAGTTATTTTAATGAAGAAAATATTCAAAAGAAATCAATATAGATTTAAAAAATCAAATTATGGCATACAATTCATTTTCAAGATTCCATTAAAAAAAGATTCTTTTAAACAAGTGGAACAGTTTCAAAGAGATAATTCAAGTTTCTACTATATAGCAAATGTTTGGAAAAGTCTTATACAAATCATATTATGTAAAAGAAAAATAAACTATAAATCTTTGCTAACTTGAGCAGAAATAATTTATTGAATCAAACAAGCAAGAAAAAGAATATTTATTGGAAACAAATGTATTTTGAATTCGTACAAGTTTCACAGTTGAGGAAAACCATGTTCCTGAATAGTCTGTTAATTAAGCTAATTTTTTAAAATCATTATTGATAAAATTTCTACAATGGATCATTTTATGACTTAATCTTCTATGTTTTATTTGTTACAAGTCATGAATGTAGAATATAACAAAGCAAACATTTTCCTATTAAGCACCAATATGAAAAAGTTAATAAAATACTTGTATACAATTTAACAAGCCATTTTTGATTAGCTGGTTTAATAAATTTTTAAGTATTAAGAGAAGTTATTGGTTAGTTTTATTGCTTTTATATTTCCAAGATATGTTCAGCAAGAATGTCAAATAACATTAATGGAAAATAAAATACGCAATGATAAAATAAAGGAGAAGAGATTCTATGAGAATCAGCAATAAAGATACCATTTCTTCTAAAAAAATATAAAACTTTAAAAAAAATTTCAATTAATATTTTTGTAACATAAATAATTATAAAGTGGCTTACAACACCTGTATAAAACCAATTCTTAAACATGGTAGTGAAATTTTAATTTCAGCTGCACAGACCAAGTTGGATGTTCAAGAGAGCGAACTCAGAATTTAAAAAAAAAAAGCTCTGAATAATCATATCAGCAATTGTGTCAATTCCAATAGTAGCTCTACTATACTTCAAACCCTCCCATTTCTGTTGAGTTAAAAAAAAATCAAGTCATGAATACTTTAGCTAGACTGACAGCAAATCAGAAAGCAAATTGGATGCAAAGATGGCAAGCAGGTAACCTTAAAACTCAGACCTTTCCAGCGAAGGGCTTTTGAAAGTACTCTATAATTTAAAAATGGATGAAAACAGAAAAAGACACTAGATATTATTCTGAAAGCAAATGCTTCATTACTGTTAGACAATAATTATCCTGAACCAGAATGGATTCGTGTATTAACAAATGGCTCTAGAATGAATGATGCAGGTATATATTGTAAATTATTTTCACTATATGTTCCAGTGGGCCAACTCTTTTCAAACTTTGATGCAGAAGTACATGTGGTCTTTTTTGGTTGAGTCTAATTTGAAATCTAGAATTGATTCTTTTACGAAGTTTATCATTCTTGATTCTAAATTAAAAATCTCATAGAGACATTAGCTCTTCAGCATTGCTCAGTACTTCTTCTTGCAACAATAAAGCAAGATATAAGTGAGCTAAATATGAATTTAAAAATACAGAGTGGGGCAAATAAAAATGGCCTGGAAAAGTGAATATGATTGGACATGAATGTGACACGCACACCAAGTGATTGAACCCAGTTCCAGATCTTAGAGCAGGCTGTGTCAGTTTGAGTTGATCAGCGCATAGGTGAAGATGGTAGTTGTGGAAAATTAAATTAAAACAAATTCATGGAAAGTGTGTGTTTGGTTGTTCGCTCATGAATTTAAAGAGGTCAAAAAGCCATCAAAGAGTGTCATGGAACAATTAGTTACAAAATAGCATCAGGCAGGATTTGTTTCAAACAAGGCAAAAAAATATTCCAAAATGTATCCGAACACCAGGAAAAGTGGATGTAATTAACCAGAAAATTCTTCAAAGTCCTAACGAATCAACCAGACGCCTATCACACAGCATACCATTATATCACAGTGAATGAAGGCCCTAACTGGCCCCACCTAGGTCACCTGATCCATCAGAGAGTGAATATTTTTTGTGGAGAACACTCAAGTCTCATATGTATCGCAACAATCCTCATAGTCTTTAAGAACATTTCTGATGAGATTGCAGCAATTCCAGCAATCCAGGTATGATCTGCCTCAACTTGCTGAGGGCCCAAAGGTGCCAAGAGATGAATGGTTAGGGAACTGTTTCCTTTCTTTTGTCATACTTCTTTGTAACCTCGAACTGTGTTTTTCAGTCTTCTTACTTTTATTTGCCCCAGCCTGTAGAAGAATTCCAGTGGATACCATCCCATGTAAATATTGTAAGTAATGAAAAGGGTAAAAAAAGGTACTGAGTTATTTACAGAATGGTGTCCCATTCTTTTGGATTCCCTAAGAACTATACAAGAAAATATAACATTGGCATACAACACAAAATTAATTAAATCAGAGGGTAGAATCTGGAAGAATATAAAAGATGATTGGAATGAGTTCAGTTGTAAATCTCATTGGCTGTAGCAAATTTCAGATTAAAACAGGGCATGACTCCTTAGCAGACAGAATAGATATACTGACAATAGCCTAGCCCTATTTGTAAAACAGACACTACAAAAACAGTTCTTACTGGTCTGCCTGTGGACCTTGACCTTAAGTTACAATATAGGGGTGATGTTTGCCAGCAATATTGGATATGGCCAGAGACTTGTATCCTGATTGCATGATTACATTCTTTTTTTAGGCTTTTGGGTTTTCCCAATTCTTACAATTTTAATTGTGTAATATTTGCATGTTTTAATTTTTTGATCTTGTCATGGTTTAACTAAATAGTAATTTTTAGTTTTTGATTTTAATACAATATTGTTCTTTGACAAGTGGCCTGATGTAAAAGGATTGATTTCATCATTTGAAGCAACATAATTATAAAATGGAAACCACTGTACAACATATGCATAAGATTCATTAACAAATAATAAAAAAATATTACATACTAGTTTCAAAAGAAATATGTATAGTTCCAAATAAATATATAATTTGCATTTAGAGTTATTGTATTTTAGCTAATAAAACTTTACATTGATTGTTCAATAAATAATTATCTAACAAAAGTTCAAAAGCAATATTAATATTAGAGCAACAATAGCAAAGAAAATTGTCAATATCAATTACATCACAAGAAAATTAAACTCTGAAAAATACGATAAACTATTAAGTTTGTTTTAATAACTACCTCTTTGTCATATGACCACATTTGATTTCCACCCATGCCATGACACCGTAGAAGCTTCACAGGCCCATCACTGGATGCAGCATCTAAGCAGTTGTCATCTGACATAATTTGTTGTCGTTTGGTGTAAGCAAATACCTTGAAAAGAATTAATCAATTAAAAAATATTTCAATTTCCTATTTAGAAGTAATTAAAATGTAACACAATTTGAAGATATTTTTATACTGTGTATTTGAAATCCTTTCGAGACTCAAAATATCATTAATTTAAAAAGCAAAAAAAATATTTAACCATTGTTTTTTATTATTTATGAAACAATCACTTAAATAACAGGAAACAAAAAAATCAATAAATGTGTGTGCATGTTTTCATTATTATGAAATAATTACACAATGCATTTATGCCAGCAATTTATCTACTTTAGATATTTATGATATGCACGTAAAGAGAAGAGGCCAATGGTTCATTTCTTTTTCATTGAGGAATTTTTTATATTATATCCTTTTATTTGTGATATGTGAATATAAATCTAAATTATATCAAAGTAATTATCATTTTTCTAAATCTAATCCCATCATTTTTTAAAACTCTGCAATAAAATTATTCTGTTAAATAAATTGTTTAAATAAAATGATTTGAAATTGTTAGGTAGAAATAATATAACAATAGTAAAATATTTAACTTTATTATGCAAAATTTTTCAAATAAATACTATATTTTAACCAAATAAATCGATTACCTGATTTCCACCCAGTCCATGACATGTTCCCATTGCAATATGCTCACCACTTTTGCGTCCAAATGTATCTAGACAATTTGCAGTTTCTGCATTTTTAATCTGAAAAAGTGTAAATATAATTAAAAACTATGTTTTATTTTATATTAAAGCATTAATAATGTTTTAAAAATTTTGATTGATTATATTAATAATTTTTGAATTTTTACACATAAAGTTTTGTAGTCTAACTATAAACTTTCATACTTTTAGATTGATTTTAAAACATCCAAATTACATTGAATTAAGAAATAAAGATACAATAAGTTGAAAATAAAAAAATTTCAAAAGCTGAAACACTGACCATGTATTGAATAATTTCAAAATTTGACAAAGGGCATTTGACCAATTTAGTACAAAATACTTTCTCTCTATTCTAATCATTCAGCACAATTTCACACATTAGACTAAATAACTAAAATCAGAATTATTTCTGGAGTTCATTCATAAGTTATACTTTCAATTAAGGTTTTCAATAAGAGATAGTTGTAATGTGAAGAAATAAAAAATATTTTTAAGTTATTGCAGTGAAAGTAAAGGCGAAGGGAAAACATATA
>BMAV01005735.1:72208-86463 GCA_019973955.1 Trichonephila inaurata madagascariensis | reverse complement strand
GATAATAATAATCTAGAGGCATTTGTGATTCTGGATATATGTTTTCCAAATACCACCGGAAGCTCTTGCATTTTAAATCCTTGCGAAGTTTTCTTCTTTCAGTAAGGTCTCCTACATCCGCTTGCCTTGCACCTATTGAAATAAAATTCTGCATAAGAATACATTTTAACAGATACCGTGATAAAACATAACATAATTCATTTTTCATATTCTTAAAAGACAGGGAAGTTTATTTAACTTTGGAAATATCGAAATTGAAACTACCCTTTTTTCCCTTCCAGGAGAGTCTATGGATAAAATTATTTGATTAATCCACAGAGAAATTAAAAGATCCCATGAGGACAAAAACTTAAGTTAGAATTCTACCAAGTGTTTCAATATCACCATCATATATATACTTGTATGTATTCATAATTGAATAATTATACATTTTTTTAATTACATACTTTATTCTGTAATTAAAATATCAATATTAATTTTCAAAATATCTTATGTCTAAATAAAAAAAAACTTTAAATTTATTTTCCTGTTGGTCATTTTAAATAGCAATTATGCTACATTCACAAAGGAGGAAGAGGTCTAACAAACATAATTCAGCAGTTGGTTTTTATGATGTTTTAACCCATGATACAATATGAACTATTGTGAATAATAAATCTCTGTTTTGTAGAACTAATGAAAGAAAATATAAACAGATTAACACATTAGTTTAAATTTTAAAGTAAGATTTGAGCTAAGTTAAAATTAATTTTAATAACTGAACAAAATCTTTCATTGAATATAATGACAAAGTTAATGGACTATACATTAAGATTATACTTTGAAACACTGCGAGGGCTATTGGAAACAGACCTCAAAATTGTAAATGATATACCACAAAATCTGACAAATAGCATGCACTTTTAGCACAAAAAATAAGATTGAAATTTAAGGGTATGCGTGGCCATACAACAGGTATACAAACAAATAACTAAAAAAAATTAGACATTAGACTCCAGTTCCATATATTCTTCAGCAAGCAGTCAATCAGTGTAACAAGAGTTGGAGATTCTGTGGTCAAAAATATGAAAAATTCTGCAATGCATATTTTTGGAGAGAATGGAAGTTGATGATGCACGGCCTTGGAAAATTCTATGGTCAGATGAGGCACACTTTTATTTAGATGGAGCTGTGAACAGTCAAAATTGTCACATATGGGGTACTTCATCTCCTAATGTCTTGCATCAACAACTTACTGCATTCTGATTACGTGACTGCTTGGTGTGGTTCTACTGCTGATTTTATCCTCAGACCTTTTTTTCTTTGAAATTCTCACTCCACAAGGTCCTAAAAGATGCTCTGTCATGAGTGCAAAGTACCGTGTACTCCTTTAACAGCAGATCATTCCTGCTTTATAGGAACGACAACGTTTGCAAACCACTATCTTTATGTAAGATGAAGCAACTCCTCACATTGGGCACCCAATCAAAGCACTGCTAGTGCTAACTTTGGTGATAATCATGTAATATCTAGACATTTTCTAGATGCACGGCCTTCTCATTCACTCAACTTAAATCTGATTTCTGGATGTGGGGATTTCTAAAAGACCATGTTTATAGAGGAGGAATTAGGACTTTACCTGATTTGAAAGCTAGCATTATAAGCCATGTGGCTGAAATCCCTTGAGTTGCTTTGTGGTACCATTGAAAGCGCTATAATGCGTTTTCAACATGTTATTAATGTCAATGAAGCACTTATTTTGTAATTGAATAAATTTAAAGATAACAATATGGAAGAGAAAGTTCAACCTAAATTATACTACTGCATAATTTAAATAAATTAAAAATTGTTTCAAAATAAAAATTTAAAAAGAACAAAATATTTTACAATACAAAATGGGAGGGGGGGATAAGTTTACACAGATATACAAACACACATTGCACATTAATTACAAAAAATTAACTGTTAAATAACGGCTTTCATATCATCAGCATAAAAAAAAAGGAAACAGATGTTTAGCAAAACAATAAAGAGTTAATTTTAATTCAACAATATACTAATCTGTATCATACTTATTCACGATATCAGTAATAAATAAAAAAGATCTAAGTTGTAAAAATAATTCTATACTAATAAATGTATCAAATTTTAACTGTTTCAGGTATTAAAAGCAACAAATGCAAAAATTAAACTTGGTCTGCAAAAAAAAAACCTGTTAAATAAATTAAATTGTAATAAAAAAAAAACACATCACAAAAAGCATACAGTACAAAAACAAGGAATAAAATTTTATGCTTCATTAATTCCACAGAATCCAATTAGAATTTCTTTAAAAAAACATGTAAATGAAATATATTAATCTTTTAGAAATAAAAGGATAAAACTAGGTTGAACTAATAGAGTAAAATTTTAAGAATTATAAACACAATTAGTATTTAATTATTGAGTACTATTATCCTAAATTATTTGTGTGTTTTATTACATGATAAAAAGAGAAAAATTTAATTTAAAAAATTTTATGTATTTCTTCAAATTCTCTGATGCAGTTATGATGGAAATAAAATACTCCAACTTTTTAAAAAGAAATTTCCCCAATCTACGCAGCTCAGTATATATGGATACCAGAAACGAACAAAAATAAGTAAAAATAAAGAATATTAAGATAAATTCTTCATAGAAAATGAGATAAATGGATATTACTTAACTAAATATTTACATAGAGCTTGAAATCTATTAACACAAAGCACCATAAAATTCAATGTATAGCGTGCATTTTTAACAAAAAAAATTGGATTGAAATTTACAGGTAAGCGTTATACGCTGGGAATAAAATTGAGAGCTTTAAAAATAAAAAAGAAAACCTAAAAAATAGGTGACTATTACATATATCGAAATACTGCTTATTTAAAAGAAATGACATTCCTCTTGTGAACTTAAGGGGTTGTAGTTCACTAAAAGTATATTACTTTTTTCTTTCTAAAGCTTGGAATAACACCTTGAATAAATGACTTCAAAACATACGAGCATTACACATGAACATTTCAGGTACCTTTGTAAAAAAGGGTGTGTGCGCTATATGGCGAATATACCCAAAAATTACAAAATGCCACTTGAAAGTACGGGTGTGTGTTATAGCCCGGATTTTACGGTAAATGACACTCCTTAATTAGATATTGAATTTCTGTCTATTATTTTAGTGGAATAGATTTTGATGATTTTGAAAATTAAGACAGTAAATACATCCAAACTTCACACCTTTTTACCATATTAAATGTCATTTATCCATTCTTTAGGAATTCATCAGAGTACAGTTATTTTTACTCTTAAGATATTAATGATTCACTCACTTTTATACTTTAAAATGTAGAACACTATAAGAAAACAATGTCTTCATACTTGCACATACACATAATTTCACAAAACAACGTAAACCCCTTTGTCTCATAAAAATATATTCATCTTTAATATTTTGGAATATTTAATTTCTTCCATAAATAGGTACATGTACAAAAAAATATATACAAAAATAAACTTATCAATCCTATGAAATATGTAAGTGTAACTTACCCGGATTTATTGCATAATAAAAATCCTTCCACTCATCTAACCAAACTTCTGCTAGGCGTGCGTTATTGTGGTTAACTATTTTACTTGTCCCACCAGGGAATGTGTAAGGTGTTGATTTGCGAAATACATGACCAACATGTGAGCATGTAACAATTTCTAATGTTCCACCACACATCCATATCTGAAAATGAAAGGGAGAAAAATTACTCTTTCATTTTATTATATCATAAATGTAGCACCAAAATGATCCATCATATAATGTCGTACACCAGAGTAGTAAGGATTACTCGCTTAATTTATTTTCCATTATCAATTTGTGGATATAAATGTCATTAACATGATGGAGTAAGCTTGTTGATTTTAATACATATTTCTTTGATGTAGAAGAACCATTCACGCAAACAGCAAACATACGCACAGAACAAAAGACGATGGACAAAAACTTAACACGACATTAAACATACAAGTAGCGGCCAGCAAGGTGGTACGGTATAATTAATTTATTTTGATGATGAGGTGATTATGTTTTTGATGACTTGAATTGATGAGGCATGTTCTTGGAGACAGATATTCCATTTTTATTTTACATTTAGATGTTTAAGTTTTAAGCTACAAATACACACAAAGTAGCAACTAATTACAAATACAAAGAGAGGCAGGCTACTTGATGAGGACAAGAAGCAGGCAAATTTTCCCTGGCAACAAGAGCTTTTATATGAAGCGACAACCGGAAGTTCCAAAATTCATGATTTCCGTGGACGAACCTTGTGATTGGTGGAAAGACATTGTACGACGATGTCGTATATGTAGCTTACTTTAAAATAGGCTGAGCTTTTAATTTTTAAGTTATGATTATATCCCGTTAAGCGGGTAAATTATAGTTAATTATTCACATGCGAGTCCTGAAGGGTCAAGACCATTAAAAACTAAAAAGTTGTTTAAGATGAAATTAAAATGAATTATATATATGCATATATATATTGTATAAAGAATTTATTTTTTTAAAAGATTCTTATTACATGACCTGTACCTCATTTGAAACAAAAATCACTATTAAATTTCCACGAAATGCAAGATGTAGTTTACATTTTAGATACTAAATACACTTATTGGGAGACCAAACCAATGAAGAAGATAATAATTTGTCATAAAATTTCATTGATATACTTTAATTTATATAAAAAATAAATAAATGTAAGAAATTCTTGTTTTAACATTTTTTTCTTTTAAATCTATTAATTGATACATTATCTTAGTTTATTACTAAATAGATATTTAAAACAACAGAGATGCATCATTTTTAAAACAGACAATACACAAAATATTTAGGAGACTTAAAAGAAAGTAAATCTCAAAGTATAGCCAAAAAAGTGAATAAGATAGAAGTACATATAATAGGGTATATGTTACATAATTTTACTGTTATGCACAATAATTACATGTACATCAATTTAATTTATGTGTAATTTTAATAGCTCATTTAAAGGGAAATAGTACCGAGAAATATAAATCCAACACACAACCAATTAATTAGAATGGAACTGTCATAGGCCAATGAGGTCCTGCATATTATGGCATTTACATTGTTTGAATAAATATTTTAAAAATGAAATGTTTCACATAATTAGCATAAGTAATATACCTATAATTATACTAATAAATAATATTTCCATAATATTATATACATAGAAGGGTTAAACTAATTCTACATAAAATCTTTCTGACAAAGTCAGAAAATATTTTTTTTCTGTAGCTTTAAAACTATTTGTGTACTGAATTAAATCATTTTTATATTTAAATTAAACTGTATTTCTTTAATATATAATATTAATTGTTTACAGAATAAAGATAATAAAAGTTTAAAATCATAATTTCTTTTACATGTATTGACATGAAAAGCACCCACTATGTTAATTTACACATACAAATTTAAAAATACTCCTGCTAAATTAAAACAAAAAATTAACAATGATATTTAATAGAGGAAAAGGGAAAATATTGATTAATATTTAAAAAGGATAATTTTATTTAATAATACTTTAAAAACTGTATAAGATGAGAAATATACATCAGCTAATTATATTTGCAAAACAAACCTTTTGAAAATATTACAATTATTCAACATATATTTTTAATCAAAAATGAAAAACTGTGTGTGTGAAGAGAGAGAGTTAATACACAAACAAGTTATTTCATGTAGTTTCACATAAAACGAGAAGGAAAATAGAAGTGTGAATTTATTTTTTTTATAAAATTGTAACCATATAAAATTTCTTACTCGGAATGAAAGCTCCAAATTTTCTCCTCCCCAGATATCCATTCCTTGATCATATTTACCAAGCTCTTCAAAGTAATCTCGATCAATTGAAAATAAACCACCAGCCATAGTAGGAGTGCTAAATATACAAATAAATATATATAATCACAGCATAGTATTTTTTCAAAGAGAGAAAGAAGAAAGCTTACTAATATGGATGCAAAATTATGTATTAACATTTAGTTTCAGCTCATGCAAAAAGAAAACAATTTTCATAGAACAATTTTCAACAGCAGAATAAGTATGTTTTTCTGAAATTTCAAAAGGAAAATGTTCTAGCAATTTTGTTGTCAGTTAAGCTATGGTTTTTAAAACAGGGAATGATTTTTGTATAGCTGTGAATGCCCTCATTCATTTAAATCAGAAATATCCTATTTATATATTTTTTATAATCGAGTGATATTTCTATCAGAAAATGTAGGAAAATTTATTTCAGCTTGCATGTATTTGTTGAAACACAGAAAACATTTTACAAAATCATGAAGTATATTGTCATAATTCTTATGCAAAAAGAGAGGGGAATTGATTTTTCCGAAAATTATTATTAAGTCAACCACATTCAACAATGTAAAAGTTGCTCATATATTCACAGTTGATATAAGTATGATGATTGAAAAATGATTTGGCTTAAAAGTAATAGGAAGTTGATATCTTTTTAAAAAATTATATATCATGTATATTGTATATATAATAATGCAGTATATTCTTGATTATCTGTGCACAGATTATTTGGTTTGTGAATAAACCATTCTCATAATGGACCTACAAAAAAAAATTTTAGAGCAACATTTTCATGCTTATATATGTAAAATGATGCTGAAATGAAATAGAAACTAGTCCACTTCAGCTGATAGTACTGCAAAATACTTTGGGATAAAATTAAATGCTCTGAAACCTGTTTGATGGGGTAGGGTTTAAGAGAATGGCAAGGATCAATATACAATACAACAATATACAATAGACAACAATATATACAATGTATAGTTTATACAATAGACTTTCCACCTGCCCTTATACTTTCACACATGTACCTTTAATTTTTCATCTTGTTTATCATCAGTTAGTGGTATGAAATTACTTACTGGTTAAATTAGCGGAGTGAAATGAAAATGAAACATTTTAAAGGATAAACAAAAATTTGATATTGTTCAAAAACTTAATAATGGAAATTCAGCTAGCAAATTAACAAAGGATTATCAAATTACTAAAAGGTAAACATTATTTAAAAAAGAAACTCATTACCTTCATGAGAGATTGTATTTATGAATCTACACTTACAAAATAAAAAGTCTGAAAACATTGACATACGAAGATTTAAATTTTGCACGACTAAAGGTGTTTTAAGAGAAAAATGAGCAGAAGGTAAATCCATTTTGAATGCCATGCGTTTAAAAAAAAAGCGAGATTTTTTCATGAAGTACAAGGATTATAAGGAGATATTAAAACTTTATTTGGTTGTCTTCAAGCAATAGTATGGAATTTTGGCAAGTTAAATGTAGAAGGAAAACACATTTAAGTGTGGATGTGATTTCTGCAGAATAATTTCATGAAAAATTTCAAAAATTTGATGGAAAAAAAATATATGATTCCCAATTAATTTTATAAAACCAATAAAACATGATTTCATAGAAAATGTCTCCCAATAAAAAGACTTAGTTCACTAGAAAAAAGTCTACTCCAGGCCTTTTAACCAACATTCAAAATGAATAAATAGGGGGGGGGGGGGGGGTGGGAGAAATTTTAGAAAAAAGATTATAAATATAATGGAATTACTTGAGTGGTACAGTTCGATCGCCTCCTCTACGATCAACTTCTCGTTGAGGTACACGATACCAACGGAAATTAAGTTTCCAATTAAAACCACCCCATGTCAGATCAGAAGCAGGAACATATTCAAATGTCTCATCACTGATCACATCAATTATTGGACATACTACTCTAGTCCTAAAATAAAATTAAAAAAAATATTTTATAAAAGAGCATTACATTTTAAAAAAAATTACAAAACCATTTTTTAAGTGCCCTCACATTAAGATTTTATTATAACTCTTAAACAGAGCTCTATTAAGATTTAAAAATTACAATAAAAACATTTGAAAAACACATAAGAAATCTTAAAACTTCAATACTACTAAAATTCATTTTAACAATCTGTAGAAAATATTTCACAACTGCTTAACTTATCCATTGATAGATAACATAAAATTCAAATGATTGAGTAATCAAGGAAAAAGTGTAACTATAAAACATATATTATAAAATTGTGATTAGGTTTTGATTTAGAATTCACAGGTAGTTATTAACATGTCTCAAAATCATGAACCATACTATATGACAAATATAAGGTACTTGAATCAGAAAATAAAATTTAAAAGAAGAAAATTGATTTTAGTTAAAGAAGGAATCCAAACAAAAAGAATTAGAAGATATGCATAATTTTTAAACAAAAAATTATACACAATAAGTATACAACACATTATTTCTGAAAAAAGTTCCAAGTGTTTTCCTTTATTTAACTTAATTATTTAGTCACTTGATTGTGTATGTAAATAAGAGTTAAAAAGTAGCTAAAATGAAATCAAATCTAAATCTCAAAAATTTCAATAGTCAATAACAGTAAAAGATAACTAAACTTTAAGCAAAACACAAATAAACAAAAACAATGCCAAACGAAAAATTAACATCTCAAGTTAAACTTTTTGTTCAATGTTTTAAAATGTAAAATAGTGTACAAGCTCTCATTAGTTCCGAATTTGAGCAGTGCATATGATTATTTTTCTAAATTTTAATAATTCAGAGAACGAAAAAATATTACATAACAATAAGCCATGTACAAGATATTTCAACACACACGCATACATGCAAACTAATAGAACGTGTCTACAATTAAATTTCAAATCAATGACTTTCCGTTTAATCTTTTGTTAAATGATCTGCATAATTCTATTTAAAAGGTTATCTGGCGACTCAGCCTAGAAACATCTACTACATATTAATATACTTGGAAAGTTTTTAAGAAATTATATACCGATCTTCAGCCACCCGTGCAAGAAGAGGTTCGAGCCAACCTCTTGTGCATTCACAATGTGCATCTAGGAAAGTTATTATCTGCCCTGTTGTTGCAGCAGCTCCCAACAGTCTGGCTCTTATTAATCCTGATCTTTTGCCAGTACGTAAAACCTGAGTAAATATTGACATATTAACTTTTGTTTTATTTGAATAAAACAAAACAAAACAAAAAAAAAGTGCAAAATCATAAAGATAACAGTTTTTAAAAAATGTTTCCAAAATTTTTACATTTATACATAGAATTAAAAGTTTGTAGTTGCAATGTTATAATTTTACACATTTCTTTTTTAACATTCAAATTGCAATACAAAATATGTAAAAGTCAAAAATATTACAAGTAAAAAAAAAAGAAGTATGCAATTGTTTTATGTAAATAAAACTTTAATCTAAAAAATAGCTTTCCTTTTTCCAATTAATGAATCAAAAATATTTATGTAAAAAAATTATTTCACCATTCAGAGGCAAATTTTATTTATAGTAAAATGCTATCTACATTTTTTCTCTGGTTCAGATATCAAGTTTTACTCTTGAATACATAATTGCAGTAGGTTATATAAATCAATAAAATATACGAATGATATGAAACAAAAACGAATAGAAAAAATATACCAATAACTGAAATAAAAAATAAACTTTAATGCATAGTTCAAAATTATTTTTCTTTAAAAAAAATTGTACATATGAATTAAAAATTTATATTTTCTAAAATAAAATTACTTACTTTGGTTGGAATGCTTAGTTTAGATACAAAGTTTTCCAATTTTCTACCTAGGTATTCTGAAAATAATGAACATATTATTGAAATGTAATATTCACAAAAATATACAGCTATTAATAACTTTCTCATCAAGTCACAAAATTAAATTAAAAAATAAAACAAACCTCTTTCACTTGCATCATCTACTAATATAATTTCCGATATTAAAGGTGCAGGTGCTGTGTTAATGACACTGTACACTGTACGCAATAATGTTGACCAGGCTTCATTATGAAAAACAATTACTATACTTGTAGTAGGTAAGGAATTTGGGTATTCCTTTCTTCTGCATCTATAGAAAGGAATATCAGAGAACAATTAAAAGGAATGAACTTCTATTATATAATTTATAAATACTTTATGGTTACTATATCATTAATACAATATAAAAAAGGTCCAAGCCAAATCATATTAAATCAGAAAATCAAAACTTAATTTGATTTACAATAAGAAATTCATAATGAAAATATTTTCCTTAAATAGTTTATATTAATAGAGATAAAAACATAATTCCTTTTCACAAAATTCTAAGTAAGTAAAAATTATAGAACAGCTGAAAGCATTTAGAAATGTAAAGTAGTGTGGATATGTATGTATGGGGAGAAGACAGAACATATTTATATAGCTAACTCTCTGGTTTTATGTTTCAAATAAATTATTAATTCCTACAAATTTAGATTTTAATTATGTTTTTCCTTTGCAATGTATTACAGTTATTTCAACATGATGTACTAAATAAAATTGCTGTATTAATATAACTAATTTCTAAAATACTTTATAAAAATATACTGCAATTGTTACAATTACCTAGACATTTGTATAACATCCTCTCAGTTTAAAAAAATGCATTACAATTTTTTCTCTCTCCTGAAAACTCAATTATCTATTTAACTTATGAGAGACTAATCAAAAACAATACAAGTTATCTTAAATACTTTTTTCTTTAATACAATCTCATCTTACAAAAATATACCTAAAGAGCCAAACATAAAATAAGCACTTATTTATACTGCAATATAAATTAATTTTTTAAAAAAAGAAAGAAAATTAAACCAATGCACAAAAAATTTATAACTTAGAATCCTAATTGAAATGTAGTTTACATTTGTTTTAACAATAATTAATATTGTTCGGGAACTCGGAATCTTTGAAAATAGAATATTTATGTTTTATTATATCAGACTTTAATGGGAAAAAAAATACTTTTGATGCATTAAAGAGAAGACATTAGCAATTTCAAGAACCTGACATTGACTTGTCCATAACAAAATGTAAATAAAAATATTAGCTAATTTTCTGATGTAGAAATTAATTATTGTAAAACCTATTAGTTGTTAGAAAAAGTTAAAATATTTATAAATATCCTATTGACAAAGAAGGAGCAATATAAAGCAACTGAAATATAAATGTTTAAATATTATTAAATATTTCATATATTTTTACTACTTTTCAATAAAATTAAATTTTCAATCTCATAAATCACTAAAAAAAAGAATATTTTTTTAATAAAAAAAAAGTTTTAAATTTACTTTGATAGCACAATTAGTCCATCAAACATATTTCTCTACAAATTATATAAAATTTTATGATTACATGAAACATGTACATTTAAAAATCAAAATATTTACTGAAGTATCTGTGACGAGAAATATTTTACATAAACTAAAGTATGAAGCTACATGCAATTCAAAATGAAAAACTCAAATTTTTACCATTTTTAATACACTGATATATTTTTGACATATTTAGCTATTTTTATAAGAAAAGAAAAATGTATAACATACCCTTCCATTCTTACATCTAGGAGACTTCTATTCAAAGCAATACGATCACTTGCTAGCAAATTAAACTGGTTTAATTTAAACTTCTCATTTTTTAAAATTTCTTCGTCTTTGGAAATGACAACAGCTTTACCCATTTCTCCAGGCCAATGAGGTGGATTTAATTCATACTCTTCAAAATAAATAAATAAATGAGTAAGTGAAAAATTTACAACACTAAATTTTAAGTAATATTAACATAATCTTGTAATCATGCAAATCTTTATGCAGAAGAATATATTATACTTTTTGGAAGACTTTACATTTGTAATTCTTTTAAATGTACTAATGACTCTCATCATGCATCGAAGGAAAAATAACATTAATTTCAATGGAAAATCTATCTATATTCTGTCTATTAAAAAAAGAATATTAAAGTTTTAAAAAAAGACTTGAACTTTGTAATTTTTTTGATGAATTCAAGCGAGTAAAGAAAAAATTGTTCTTACGTATTAGCCCACTGGTGAAGATTTAGGAGAATTTGTGCCAAATTTTACTTCAATCATTCTAACAAAAAAAATTAATTTTTAAATAAACATACGTAACAAAATCTACATCATACAAGTGGAGCTTTGTCTGTTTTTAAATAAACAGACATATTAACGGCTTAATATTCTTTCTTTGGCGATAATTCCATAACTTTAAATTTTCAAAAACTTTCCAAAAAATAAGATAAGAAAAAACAGATAAACTTGTAAACAAAGCTTATCAATTCAAACAAATATAGGAATAGATTTTTTATAATTGTTTGTGAATCATGGCATTTGGCAATAGTTTTTGAATCAGTGGAAATGGTGGACAAGCTAATACGCAAGTACTGAAAAGTTTGTAAGGGCGCAGTAAAAAAACAAGGAAAAAATTTATATAATTTTATAAAAACTAAACAATTATTGAATATTTTTTCTTTTCACAAAATAAATTTACAATTATGTTTTCAAGCATAAATTTTCAAACAAATTTAACTTGTTTCTCTTTAAGCGATATGCATATCTTCTAATACATTTAACATGTGATTACATTTAAAATAATAATGAAGATAACAAATTTTTATAAATAGCTAAAAATTTGTGATTGAACTTAAATTAACCTGCAATAGATTTTTAAACCTTTTCTTTTATTAAATTTTTTTTATTTGAATAGTTTTAGAATAGGTCCTATTGCATGATTACAAATTAAGTATTTAACACTCATTTATTCATAAGTCAAAGTATATTTGGTACTTACGTATTAGCATCGCCACAGTCAAATTTTCACTAAGCTAATTTGGCTGCGGTGATGCTAATACAAAAATACCGCACAGTTCATACACTCTTTAAGATTCTTCATAAAATTCACAAACAAATCATAGGTACTTACATATTATCACAACCTATTGACAACATTATATGAAATGAAACACATGATTGCCTATTCAGAATGTATGACACATAGGAAATTGGGGTTACCAACTTGGCGAGTTATTAGTAGAGTTGGCAATTGTGTTGCGATAATACGTAAGTACCAAAGCTTATTAAAACCAATCAACTTAAAATTGCAATCAAAACAGAAAATTTTACAGAGAACAATTATAATAATTAAAAAAATTCAGTACTCATACCCATGACTAATTAGAGATATGCACATTTTTAAAATAAATATTAAGCACAGATACATATTTTTTATAAACAATGAAACATAAATAAGAAAAAAAATAATTCAATTTTTTTTACTAAAGACTAATTGAAAACCTAAGTTTATTTTATAATTAGTATCTTAACCAAAGTAATAATTTTAAATTGGAACAATATAAGTAATAGTTTGAAATACCTTTTGGAAAATATCTGGCAAATCTTCCTTTTGGAGCATTAGGAGACTTTGAAAAATTATCAGTTTGGCTAGATGAATCCGTAACTACTAAAGTCTTTTTTATACACAAACTGTTGTTACCAGCACAATCAGTATAATACATAAGCATCAAAGCTCCAATCATAAACCACACTACAGATGTGACAATGATTATTTTAAATGTATACAAACGAAAACGCGCCATGCTAAATAGTATAAACACGTAAGTAGTGTTATTTCAAAAATACAATGTTAAGTAGGGAATTTTCTAAATATAACATTTAAAAGGAATTACTTAAGTAAGCCAACCACTGCTACTCTGGAATGAAAAATGAGGTATCATTTTATAAGAGTACAATTACTTTGACCTTTGAGTGGAATGTATTAAAGGAAGAAAATACATGTACAATATAAAATGTGAAAAACTCCTTCATTATTGTAAAAATATGATGCAATGACCTGAAAAAAAAAAACTTTTATAAGTTTCATCTATGCAAGGCATAAGTTTTATCTATATAAAAAAATACACAGAACAAAAACTTTTAAAGTAAAATATCGAATAACAAGCATTTACAACAGAGGTGTCAAACTCATGGCCTGGCTAATATATCAAAAAACAATAAATAAAAGTATTTCTTCGGAAATAGAAAAAAAAAAAGTAGGAAAAAAAAAGATGCCAAATGTCAGGACGTAAACACTAAATTCTTCTTTTTCTTTTATGTAGGTTAATAATAATGTATTTTTCAAATTAAACCTATGAATGAAACCTCTATAAATATTGATTTTTTTTCTGGCCCACCTTAAGTTAAAACTTGTTTGTTTGGCCCCAAGTTAGCCATTAAGTTTGACACCCTTGATATAAAAGAATAAATTACTTTACACAAAGAATTGCATTAACTCTTTCTTATATTTCAGCAAACAT
>BMAV01005735.1:61061-71180 GCA_019973955.1 Trichonephila inaurata madagascariensis | reverse complement strand
AAAAAAAAAATTTATCCTGATAATTTTTTTTAATGTGTAGCATCAATGATGGTTATTTTCATTTTTAAAATATAAATACGACATTCATTTAATTCACAAAATATGCAATATACCATTACTAATTCTTGTGTATTCTTTGAAATAATATTAAGACTCAAAACTAAAAATATTTTCTTCCACATATTTTTTTTTTCATACTAATACACATCTTTTCACAATTTACCATGTATACTTTATGTGTATTGAAACATTAAAGAATAAAACAATGAAATCCAAGCTATACAATTCAACATTGACAGCAGAATTAACAGAACATTACACATATTATATTCGATGCTATGTCCATAACTTTAAAATAAAATAGCATTCCATAAATTACAACTGGAATTGCAGGAAAAGATATTTTTGATTGGTATGGTTTTGGTATAAGATTAATTTATTCAAAACCCATGCCTCATATTTTAAATATCTTAAAATATTTTTGCTTCAATAAAAAATATTTGAAAGACATTGTGTGAAATAATTTTTCTTTATTTTAAAACAAAAAATTAACTGCAAGAAAAATTGGAATAGAATTTAAAACAATTCGTTCCATTACATGTTAAATTATAATACGTGAATCATCATTATAAACGGACAAAATGCAAGAAGGAGGGGGAAATTAGTAAATGTTTCTTTTTCTTCAGAAAATAACTCAATTAGCGATTATTACGAGGGGAAAAAAATGTGTGATACGTTCATAAGTATTAATTTGAATAAAATCGAACGAATACTTTCGATCTGAAATTAAAAACAAAAGCCGGAAACGAAAAACAAATAAATTACACAAATAAAATAAAAATTCATACTTGTGTTTAAGTAAATATTGAAACTGTTGTACTTTCGTAATCTTTATTCAACTTTAACATACTTGCATTTTCAGAAGCATTAAAACTTAAATAACAAATAAAATAATCGGCGAAGGTTAATCACCTGTTTCCCTTTCCATCTGACAAGTGGGAAAGGAAATTCGGCGTATTAAAATAATGCCACTTCTAACAACCAGGAAGCGCTACTTACATCTAAAATTACAATAGTTTATGCAAACAAATATTTAAGAATATATATATATTCATATCGATACATAATAATAAAAGATATTTTTATGAATAGATTAGATGACAGATTTCAGTTCTGAGATTAATATGATTCAAAAATAGGCACAATTTACGGGCTTGAATCCCTTATTATTGACAGGAATTTTGTTGAGAAATTATTTTAAATGTAAAAAAAATACTGATGTTTGAGCTGTGTTTTTTAAGGAATATGATTCTAAAAAATAAATTATTAAAACCCTTTTTATTATTTATCTACATACAAAGAATATAAAAGCTGAATTCAGGAGAGTACTGATTGCACTGGTGTCATCTGTAATAAAATGATACCCGAATGAATTTTTTACTACTACTTTTTTTTAACAAGATGTCCATAAATAGCAACAACAGAATTTTATGATGTTAACATATTTGTGGTTTTATGTGCATAATTTCCGTAAATTCTTTTGATAAATATAATTTATGCACTGTCTCAATCCAACACCAACAATCTATGTGAGACGTACACAAGGCAAATCCATGAGATCAAAAAGCTAAATTTTGGAATTGATGTGGGATTAATTTGATTTGTATGTCGCACTTTGTAACTACACTACAGCTGGTAGAGACAGGCTTAGTAATTTTGAGCCATGGTTGAAAAAATTCCGTTCCATGGTTCATATTACTTCACATTTTAATGCTTTCTATGTATTGTTACAAGGGAAAGGAAATGTATAATCATTAACATAATAGACACAGTGATTTGAAATGAGCTGCAAGCACTCACCAAAAATACATAGGAAGAAAACCTTTAAATACTGCAAACATTGGGAAAAATATCGAGACGAAAAAATGCGCTTGCTTTGATACGAATTACTTCATCACGATTTTAGGAAAAAATGAAGAAAAAATGGTGAACGCAAAGGCGGCTTAAGCGAGTGGCAGACCTGGCGGCCACCAGGGGCCCCAAGCTTGATAGATTCCATTTACAAATTATATGCAACAAAAAGATCTTGAACCGTTATTGCAACCCGTATTTGTGTCGTGTAGCATCCCTAGCCATAATTTTTTCGATATATCTGTATTGTTGCAATCTGTAAAAATTTTTCGCCTGCTTTTTTTTCTTTCTTTTTGCTCAAATTTTATTTCGAACAAATGAATATTATCAAGTTAAACAAGTTCGCTTTTAATCCACAACCGGGCTTAATTACTCTCAGGTACATTTTACACTGATGGAAAAAAAATCCCAACACCTAGAAAAAAATATTGTCGGCTAATGCTTAGGTCTGGTTGTGGATGAAGATTTCATTGTCCCCCATGATGTCCCATTCATAACCGATTGGTGAAAGATATGGTGATTTAGCAGGCCGAAGTAACACGTTCACACCCTATAGAGCATGTTGGGATACAACAGGGAGTGATGAAGCGCGTTATCTAATTGGAAAACACCCCTTGAATGACATTTATAAAACGCAGTGTAACAGTTTGAATCGCCAAACTGATGTACAAGTTTGCTGTCAAGATGTGTGAATTAACCTCAAGAGTTCTCTTAGAATCAAAGAAAATTTCTAGTGCTCAACCATAGCTGTAGGTGCAGGCCCAGTGTATCTAAGTGGCAGAAAGATTGTTTGCAGGTGTGCCTGGCCTTCTTCTAATCAATATACAGCCATCACTACAGTGGCGTAACATACTTCCCTCAACCTCTGCATCGCGGGGTGGGGGATGCCAGAATTCTAAGTTCACAATGCCTGACTGACATCAACTATGGCTTGGGGCCCAAAACCTGAGTTTGCAAGGAGGTCCCTAATATTCTCAGTTACGCCACTGCGTCACTGGCACCAAAAGAGAAACAGCTTTAATCGGAGAACACAACACATTGCCACTCCACTCTCCAAAGATCTCTAGCGTGACAACACTGAAATCACAGATGTCAATGATTTCAAGATAATGGTCTGAACGCTACAGGACGTCTGGCTGGGAGCTATTTCTCAACTAATTGATTTGTCACAACTCACTGTGTCTCTCTAGTTCCAGAAAAAACTGTAATTTTTGCTGCAGATGCAATACGTTTCCTACCCATATGGTAAATACTTCGATCTTCTGCGTCAGTGGTGATCCGTGCCTGGTTGAACCAAAGTTTTCTTGAGGTAGGGCCTTCCCGGGACCAGGGCCGATCCTAGCAGGTGTGCAGTGCGTGCACAGCACGAGGGTGGCCAATGCAAGGGGCGGCCGCATATAATTCTATCAATCAAGGAAAATTTTGTGCAATTTCTCAAAATAAAATTTATAATAAGTCGAATACATATGCTGAATTTTAAATAGTTATTGAAAAATCAAATTAAGTCTTGATTTCCGGACAGTATAGCATAGTTTAAGAAAAACAGAATGTTGGGGCACAGTGTGTTAGTTCACACACATTGTCCATTAACGCCTACTTTTTACATACATCCTTCATTTGATAGCAAAGTTCGTGACAGAGCTGGCTATACCGCAATAGAAAAGGGCTTTTATGCTTATCAGCAACACTGGCAACGCACTGGGGATTGTTATTTAACAAAGGCGTCTCAAAACTGATTTTTGTGAAAGATACTTTACGAAAATATCTAATATGGCTAGTATTACATAAGACAGTAGTGATTAAATTCAATATGCATTCGGGGAAATTAAAATTTTTTCAATTAAATAAGAGTCTGACAATTTAGAAAAACAAAAGAGGAGATAAGTGATTCTTTTGCTTATGGTTTTACAACGCTCATTAACAGCGCCCATTTTCCTTTTTAGTAAAAATGTTATACTTTTATTAAAAGGTAATTTCTTGTAATTATATTTGGTATAAAAATATTTTAGAGAAAAAATCTTGCAGCTCATTTTGATTAAATAATTTTCGCAGCACTAAAAACAATAAAAGAAAACATATTAAAAGCTTATCATGATCTACAGGGCAATACGCTTAATGTGAAAACGCTTATAGAGAAATATCGGATAACACGAAATAATACAACGGTCCCGACAAACTTCATGCATTTTTTTTCCATCTTAGCACGAAAAGATTTCTCTTCTGGGAATGAACAAATAACGGAAAACACCAGACATTAAAGAAGGGTGTGAAATGAAAGAGAGATGATTTCGCATTAGTTTTCTGTATTATTGGACTGACCTACTCAATTATCGGAAAAATTCGTTGCAGTACATGATGATAATGTGTTCAGCCCCAATCATGACAGGCAAAGACATTTAGGAGTTTGTTCAAAACTCAAAAAATATCATTTATATAGATTTCGAAGGTGAAAATGAAATGAATAATGCATCTCCTGTTCCCCAAGTCATTTGAAATGAGGAACTCCACAAAAGAAGTATGAGCAGTTATTTAGACTCGCATTCCATTGGTGAATTAAATGACAAAATGGACGACATCGAACAATTTCTACACAATTTGATAATAAAAAAGACAATGTAAAGAAAAATATCATATTATTTTCGAAAAACTCAATAAATGTTTTGTTTTTTAAATGTTTTTTTTTCCAAATGTTTTCGATATTAACAAATTGAAAATGAAATATTGCGTTGAAATGACTTTCATGACAATATTTGTGGGCATTTTTAATCTTTTATCCAGAAGTCTCAAATGTTTTGTCCTGAATTTATTGAATGAAATTGACCTCTTTACCTGAAACAATTATATATTTGCAATCGTGGAGCATTAATATATATTATGCACACCATAACCTGCTATGTATATTAAAACTGTACACTCTTCTGTTGAGATATCCTCTAATTTATTTGAAATGTTTACTATTTCGTTGAAATCCTTGATATCTATACTTGAACTTTAAATAACTCTCCTGAATGATTTGAAATTAAATTTTTCAGTGAAAATTTATTCGAGTGCAAAGATAGCACGCTTTTAACGCGCAATTATTTTTCAGTTTGCAAAATGTTTCCTACATTACAAATTTCAATATACTTTTCTTAAGATTGAATAGCTATAACATGATGAGAAATGGAATTAATAAAGAAGATTTCTTCAAAAACATTTATATATACCATATTAAGAATATTTCGCAATTAACTTAAATATGTTGATCAATATGTTATCTGATTCAAATAGCATGGACAGCCGTGAAAATGTACGTGAAACGAGTGGCTCGCCTTAAATAATTTTGCAGCCCGCGAGATTCTTTACAACTTTACAAAATTCAACTATTTTGTACAATGTTTTTTTGTTTAAAGAGTTTTTTTTTTTTTTTGTAAAAAATAAATTCCATAATTGTTGTTATTATTTTATCACGTTGCTTCTGTTACTGCGAATCACTTTTTTTTCGAAATTGAAATTTAACAAACATAAATCGTGCTCAACCTTAACGCACGAAAATCTGCTACATCAATTACGATAAGCAAATACACATGCATTGAGATCGACTTGCAAAAACTAAGTGAAAAAGTTGAGAAACAGATATCTAACTAGTTAAATAAATTACACATTATTTGATTATTGCATTATTATTATTATACTATCTATGTTTGCATACATGAACAGGTAATATATAAAAAAAAAATTTTTAAGTCAATTCTTACTTCGATCAACAAAGAAAATTTTATTTTAGCTACTTTTTATTAAATAGTTACAATTAATACAAATATGTAAATGCATATGACAGAATCACAACATTAATTGGTAATTAAATTTTATTAATTATCATTAAAGTATCGTATTGTCATTCAAAACAATCAAGTATATAAAATTTCATTTCAAATGAATGCTCGTGAGAAAAAAACCTTTTCAAGTTTTGACTCAAGTCGCCAACGTGGCTGTGTATTTATAATTCTTTAAATAATTAGTTTTAATCAATTAATTTTTATTGATTACAATTAAATTATTGTATTGTCATCCAAAATAATAATGTATATGAAATTTCAGCTCAATTGAGTGCTTTAAAATGTATTTTATTAACGATTGAAAATTCCACCAAGATAAATAAATAAGCAAACAAATAAATAAATATATAGAGAATGTGACCTAATAGTAGGAATAGAAAAACAATGAAAACAATAATAATATATGTCTGTTTTTAAATTTTTACTCCAACAAATGTTTGTAATGTATCCAAATCTAATATAAAGATATATGTTTTTATATTCGGCTCGCGTTATCGTCAAGTTCTTTCGAAGTGACCTGCGAGATCATTTGGGTTGCCAACCCCCCCTCCCCCCTTATTAGATGAACAGTTGGGTACATAATAATAACGAGGCATTTCTATAAAATGAGTGGTTTAACGTTATGTTATTAATAAAACTTTTATATTCTTAAGATAATAGGATTTGATAGAATACAAAATATAAATTTAAACACTAATTTCTCATCTATACAAATAGATAAAATTGAAGTGTCTATTTGTAATTTGAAATTAACAGCTTTGCACCAAATGCATTTAAAAGTATATCCGGTACTCGTATCAAAAAATCAATTTTTAAAATATTTGTCTGTCGGTCTGTCTGTCTACTCCAGCTAATCTCTGAAACGGCTGGATCGATTTTGACGGAACTTTCACTGGCAGTTAGCTAAAGTTATAAGGAATAAATTAGGCTACTTTTATTTTAGAAAAAGAATTAGAATTATGCTTGGTGGAACCCGAGGGCTAGAGGTCATATTGGCATTGTAAGAAAGCACAGGGGAAAAAATGAGGTATGGGTGAGCAACCACCAATGTTTTGAGAAACAGAGGAAACAAACGCGTTTTTGCGTATTTTTTTACAGAAGTAAATGATACTTGCGATTATACACACCATAGATCTTGTAAACAACCTGTAAGATCTTGTTATTTTAAAAGCATTGGCGCCTAAACATTCGCATACATCAGCACATATTTATTTTAGAAAAAGAATTAGGGTTCCGCAAAAACAAAACTAAAACCAATAAAATAGCGAACAATATCCGATGAAATTAGACTTAACCGGGAAATTCGCCCGGTTCCGTGATTGCGTATACTCTCAGAACGTGTGGGCCTGGAGAAGGCTTCTTTCTCCTTATGCTGGTCTTGGAAGGGGTTAAGTAATAATTAGAAATCAATGTTAAACGGCGTTAGGTTTTCTTTCATCGAAATAATTTAGTTTTTATTTACTTTGAAATTGATAAATTTAATATTGTATATAAAGAGATTTTTTCATTAAATTTAATATTATATATAGAGAGATTGTTCAATAAATTTAATACAAAAAACTAAAAAATAACAAAAAAGAAAGAAAAAAAATATATAACAAAAACAAAAAAGAAACATCGATTCACAAAGTAGAAGAATGACATTATTCTTATAGCATAGGTATTTCTTTACGAGGAATGCATAATTATTAAGTTTTCGTAAACTCTGCGAAAAAATAAACACTTTTTTGTTAAATTCCACGTGGACGAAGTCGCAGGCAAAAGCTATTTAACATAAAATAAATGCATCAGAAAGTAATATTAACTTATTACATATCCAGATACAAATTATTTACACTATTTTAAGCGTTTATTACACAAAATTTGTAACAATGTGTTACTTTTGCTGAGTAGGAGGAAAATGTTTTCAAAAATCGACCCACAAGAGGGTTACGGGGCGTTATAAATAAAAAAAATCTTTTTTTTTATCAGATATATCTGCAGACTTAAAATTTAGCAAACATGGTTTTTTGTTCGGCTGAGATATGCAAAAAGCTTTTTTTTTTTTTTTAAATTTACAATTCATGTAAAATTAACTCATTAAAAACTTCTTTATCCCTCAGTCTGTATTGTTCAATTTTTCAATTCACCCTTGCAAAGAACGGGTATACCAGCTAGTAAAATAAAATATCTTAATTTACAAATAATTAGCGATATTGACATAAATGCATCAGTTTATTCAAAACTAAAAATAAATTCAATAATGACTCAAGAATAAAAGTGTTCAGTTTAGAAGACCATCCTACCTTTCTTTATATCCAATTTCCTATATAAAAAAACTTGGTAACGTGAAGCACTACGTCAAAAGTCACAAGTTTTAATGGAAGACTGGTAAGGTAATGGTCAAACCTGGAGAGAATCCTTTGATCACGTCAGGGGGGTAGAATTAAGACAGCCTTGGTTATGCTTGGTGGAACCCCAGGACTAGAGGTCATATTGGCATTGTAAGAAAGCACAGGGGGAAAAAATGAGGTATGGGTGAGCAACCACCAATGTTTTGAGAAACAGAGGAAACAAACGCGTTTTTGCATATTTTTTTTTACAGAAGTAAATGATACGTGCGATTATACACACCATAGATCTTGTAAACAACCTGTAAGATCTTGTTATTTTAAAAGCATTGGTGCCTAAACATTCGCATACATCAGCACATTTTTCCCACGATCACCTTACGTAAACAATATGCCTTTACTTCTAATTGAAAAACATCTGTGAAAAGGTTTGCTTCTGGTGGCTGTCTTTTGTTCGAAACAATTGAACAGTTACGAATTTGTAGTCTCTTCAAACATTTCTCTGACTAACTTCGCACCGTCGAACCATAACGATTTCGCACAGGCAATAATTCTATTAAATTTTATCTTAAAAATAATAAATAATAATAAATGATGGTTTGATTTTCGAAAAGGTTTCCCGTAAGCTGCGCCCCTTTGTGAAACAAAGCATTTTAATACAAAAAGGCTAGACATTTATATTTAATTCCTTAGTTTAGTGCTCCTCAAACTTTCAATATTTGCTACCCAATATTCAATCATAATTTTCATCGCACCCCTTCCTACTATACAATAACAATATTTTGAATTCAATAATACTATACTTTGACGCTAAAGCTACAGTACGTCTTTAACCTCTTAACCCTTTAGCGGGCATTGGCTAATACGTCTAGCGACATATTAAAATTTTTTTCTCAAAGCGAGTGTTGGATATTTAGTCTATCTATATGCGTTAATTGAAGGCAAAACGCATAAAAATTAATACGGATGGCAGCACGATATTTTTTTTTTTTTTTTTTTTTTTTTGCATTTCCTGTCATCTGATGGATAGTTAAAAACAGTTTTTCTCGGTGCAAATCTACAAATTGTATTTTGGTTACTATAAATGAAATTTCTGATATTTGAAAAAAAATTCGACATATCTTAAGTATACTTTTCTCTCATCTGAATGAATTAAACAATTGTACAGTCAAAAAAAAAAAAGGTTTTATTTAGGTTTTTGGAAACCTTTAATATGTGGATAGAGGCTCTATCCACTGCCCACCTAGAACAGAAAAATGACCTAGAAATTTTCGCTTTTCCCGTACTCGAGAGAGAGAGCATTTAGAATCAGGTGAGAATGTTGGGGGTGGGAAAAATAAACAAACTTTGTTTACAATATATGGTACAAGATTCTCGGGTTCGAAAATCTTTCATTACAGTTTTCCTGCTAGGAGAAAACGTTTGCATATTATTAAGTTCCACAGTAAATAGATCATCAAATTTGGGAAATAACTAATTTAAATTCTCAAAAATATTACTTTATTTCTAACTTTTTATGCTAAAGAAATAAATTATAAAATGTGGATATATACCAAGTTTAATGTATATTATAGGTATTTTATATATTTTCTAAGTAAGTATTCTATGTTGTATAATTATTCTCTTATCATTAAATTACACTTATGCTTTGTATTTAATTATTATTGAAATGGTTATTATATAAATGTTAATTTTTCGTAAAAAGTTTATTGTAATTTGATTCCTTATTTCTGTCCTGAAAAGTAAGTTAAATGTCCTAAATGCGCAGTGGCTATAACGTCTAGCCACCGCCCAGGAAAAAAACCCACGATTAGATATTTTTTTTGTGAGTAAATAATGTTTATAAAGGATGAGAACATTACATTTATCAAGTACTTTATCACAGAAAATTATATTTTAGCTGTATGCCCGTTAAAGGGTTAGCGGTGTATATAAACGTCTTGCTCAAACAAAACATTAATTTCCAAGGACATATATATTCGTCTTTCCGAAGTACAATCTTTTCTGTGCACTGCTATCCAGAAAATTACTCCAAAGGCTTTGGAATGCAATAAAAGGAC
>BMAV01005735.1:27184-54323 GCA_019973955.1 Trichonephila inaurata madagascariensis | reverse complement strand
AAAAATGCTTCTATTATAATAATATTTTGCCTGTATATAGCTCAGACCTCTGTACAGAGGCTCAACTATAAATGTTGAAAAATTCACATTATTTTCAGAGTTGCAATCATTTGAAATAATTATCGGCGTTTCTTTCTAAAGATTTCTCCCTTTTAAGTTATATATTTCAAAAATTCTAGTTGAGCCTTTGTACAGAGGTCTGAGCTATAGACAGGCAAAATATTATTATAATAGAAGCATTTTTGACAAAAGGAGAATATTTTGAAAATGGGTCATTCTATGTTCATTTTTTGTCAAAATAGTGTACTTAAATAATTTTTTATTGTAACGCTATTCTTAAAACAATTTTTTATACATTTTCTAATCTAAATGACACTAAATATCATAAATATTATCCATTTATACACCTTTGCAATATCACGGTTCCGAATGTAGTCGGATATCTTAAATCCATCATGTTGATTAGGGGTTTTTAAACTTTTCAGGGTGGTGACCCCATTTTTTGTACAAAAATTTTGTAGCATTGGGCAAAGCTTACACACGCTTGGGGACATTCTATAATAGATGTTTTATTTTTAGTAATCTATTGTTTTGCAGTAATAAACACCCGCAATAAGTTTTTATTTTGAGTATAACGATATAGAAATTTAAATTAGGTAAAAGAAAATAAACATTAGGCAATGTAATTACATAAGTTGTAGGTAAACTATAATATGTTTATTAAGGTATCCGACTACGTTCGGAAACATGCTTTTTCAAAAGCCTACAAACAAATATATTTTTTTAATGTTTAATGCCACATAGATTAGGATACACATATAAATATTGTTTTAAGAACATTAAAATAAAAATTTATTTAAATGTGATATTTTGGCAAAAAATGTACATAAAATTATTTATTTTCAAAATATTCTTCTTGAATGAAAAATGCTTCTATAATAATAATATTTTGCCTTTTGATAGCTAACACTTCTTCAGAGGGCCTGAACTAGGATTATTGAAAAATTCACATTTTTTTCAGAATTCCTACCAATTGCAATAATAATCGTGTTATTTTCCTAAAATGTTTTCATTTTGATGTATTAAAATATGAATAAATCCACTTCTAATTTATATATTTCAAATATCCTAGTTCAGGTTCTGTACGGAGGTCTGAGCTATATATGGGCAAAATATTATTATAGAAGCAATTGTCATAAAACGAGAATATTTTGAAAATAAATTATTCTATGTTCATTTTTTGCCAAAATATCGCATTTAAATGACTTTTATTGTAATAATATTCTTAAAACCATTTAAAACGTGTATTCTAATCTTGACACTAAATATTAAAAAAAAAAATTCGTTTGTACGCTTTTGCAAAATCACGTTTCCGAACACTTACATTATCCCCTCTTAGTAACAACGGTATGTACAAGATTTAAGTATCAATGGAAATGATGTTCTTGGTTATTTTTAAAAATGTTATATTAGATCTTGGAATAATAGTCAACACCATCGGATGAATTACTTCCTCAGTATTGATCAATACTTTCATTTTATATTGTTGTTAAAGACGAATATGTCATCTCATATAGTAAACGAGTTGTAGAAAAAAGTAAAAGATACTGTATTGTTGGCAAAAAATTGTTTTGCAACTCCTAGCCTAAAGTCTTCTAAGGTTTTCGCATTAAAAACAATTTGTAACCTCGAATCTATTGATAACTCAACAATTAACTAATATGTGAACTAACAGAAACATGTGTAAAACAACAACAACAAAAAACTGGTTTTATTATAAATTAAATCAAAAAGTTCCACGTTTTATTTGCTTTTTATCTTGATTATATTACAGATACAATGTGTTAAGCTATCTGTTAGTGGCAAACAAGTTGTATTATGCAAAAAGATGTATAAAAAATTCTAAAATTATTAAAAAAAACCCCTCCCGCATGCGATCCTATTTGAGGTCACGACCTTTAGTTTAAGAAACACTGATATAGATCAATATTAATTAATAAAATTATTTTCTTTGTTTTAATGTTTTTCTTCAGAACTATAAGGATCCAATTTTTATCCAAAAACATATAAACAATAATTTACACGATTGATTACATAGTTTAGTAATAGATTTATATAATTACCCGCCGATTAAGAATCTGCAAGGTTGAGTATAAAAGTAAAAAAGCTTTAAAATATTGTTGATTATTTTAAAATTCTCGGTAAAATCAATGAGAAGTATTTAGAAATATTTTAAGGATTGATTGAATATTAACGTCGCACTGTTCAGCTACACGAGGGCTTTTGGCGACGGACCACGTAATTTTGAACCATGGTCTAGTGACGTGGACGACACCTCTCTGAGCTGGCGCCCCCCTCTTCTAACCACCACACCAACGGGAGGACGTTTCAGCTCTCGACAGATTTAACGTACATCGCTGCCCTACACGGCGGGTCTTTAGTGGTATTGGGCTCGAACTCGTGACAAGGCAAGCCACGATCCGATACCTATACCACTCGGCTACCGCGGCAACAATATTTTAAGGAATCCGACTACTTGCAACAACTTTTTTTAAAAAAAAAATGGAGGTATAAAGATTTTTTTGTGGTTTTTAGATTTATTTAGTACATTTTAAGAAAAAAAGGCTAAAATTAAGAAGAGAAAAATAAATTATTACCACTAAAATGGGAAAAAATGGGTAAAAATTGACAAAAAATTACATAAACGGGGCCCACTTTGTGCAAATAGTAAATGAACAAATTCTCAATATTTCAAGTTTGATGTATAACTTTGCTATTCCTTTTTGAAATGACCTTCAAGACACCTGAAGATATTCTAATTTTTACAAGAACTAGAGCACTTTATCTTAGTTATTATATGAAATTACTTTAAAAAAGTAGTGATTATACTCATATAAAGAACTGTAACTTTTGTTATAAAACAGTGATTGATAAATCTGAAAGTTAAAACACTTCCACTGTAAAACAGAACATACACAAAAAATTTCACAGCAAATTATTTTAAAAACATTTTCAGCAATCGCTGTCCCCGTTTGAGTTTTTCGAGAAAACACACACACACACACATTTCGAGAAAAACGCATTTTTTTTAAAGTTTGACATCTTATGTAAAGTTATGACATCTGTTTTTACAAAACACTTGTAGTTTTTGTTCTAGTGAGTGGAAAATAAAAAATAATAAGCTAATAAGATGGTCTATAAAATAAAATCATAAAAAAAATTGTCAGTTCTTAAGAAAAATCGTGATTTTAGGGTAGTCGGATACCTTAACTATTGTCTTGCAAAATAACTATCTTTTTAAAAATACCTTTTAACTGAAGTTTTCTTCGCTTTAATAATTTTATTTCTTACTCAAGCATCAACACNTTTTCAAATACATTTTTATTGGAGTGAGTGCGCGTTTATTAAAGTCGCACTATAAAGCAACACAAGCGCTATGGACCTCGTAACTTTGAATCACGGTCGAGGATGACACTTGAGCTGACTCTCTCCACCGAACTTCTACACCACACCAACAAGAGGGCTTTTATAATTACAACAGATTTAACATACATCAGCCCTTGGCTTACATCTTTAGTGGCACTAGGTTGATTGATTGATTATTAACGTCGCACTGTTCAGCTACACGAGGGCTTTTTTGGCGACGGACCACGTAATTTTGAACCATGGTCAAGTGACGTGGACGACACCTGAGCTGGCACACCCCCCCTCTCCTAACTCCCACACCACACCAACGGGAGGACGTTTCAGCTCTCGACAGATTTAACGTGCATCGCTGCCCTACACGGCGGGTCTTTAGTGGTACTGGGCTCGAACACGTGACAAGGCATGCCACGATCCGATACCTATACCACTCGGCTACCACGGCCACTAGTGGCACTAGGATTCGAACCCTTAAAACGTTGACTGCGAGACCACGACCATTAGGCTACCACGGCTGCTATTGTTATTGATAAATAGATTGAACTGTATATTCATTTTAAAAAATGAAAATAATTCTTGAATATTTTAGATCATCTCCACCTTGATTCATTTAATTGTTCTATTTAAATCGTTCGTTGTTTAAAATGATTCAGTTTCCGATGCGGAAAACAACAAAATTAAGTCTGATAAAACAGGATTTCCGGTTGAAAGAAAAAGTAAGAAACTTGCTTTTATTCATTTTATTGAGAACTTCCTTAAAAATTTCAAACGTAACTTATTTAATTAAGCTGTGGTACTCATTTTATTCTTGAGCACTTTTGTCATAATTTAATATTTAATTCTGAGTCTTTCCCCCTAAATATTTTTTAAATAACTTAGGCGGGGATAATTCTGCAAATATTGGTTTTACAGCATTCATAACAGAGGTTAGCACAATACTGTTATGTTTGTATGATGTATTTTCTGAGGATTTTGCCTTTTGATAACTACACCATGAGGATACACCAACCAGGCAGAAGTAATGCATTGGTTCTTCATCTGTTGAGCGGTAATGGCAATAAATGGCCCAAATGGTTTTACGCATATCACACATCTATGGAGCTGCAGTTCTCACGTATAGCATTTCCATACTATATCGTGAATTTATCTATTAATTTACCTGTCAGGCAACTTTTCCCACTTGTACTTTTGCCATCCGATAGTTTTTCCGAAATGTGTTGAGTTCTTCTATCAAAAGACAATTATAAATATAATTGAAAATTTAAGAAAAAAATGCAGTAATTTATTCCCGGTCGAAACCGAAACTTACGGAGACGTGGTTTGTTTACATTCCATTTAAAGAGCAAAAAGTCTCTTTAGACATTTATATTTTTTCTTGTACAGAACGTAATAATTATCGGATTTTGATGCGGTTTGGTTTAAAATGTTCCAAACAGTTCAAATTAATTTTTAAAAATATTTTTGAAAAATCAATAAATTGAAGGTTTAAAGGTACTATGTCCCCTTAACAAACATGTCCTTTTTATAACAGAATGGTAATATGCCTGGCCTTTTAAAACAACTAGCATAATTATGAACGCTGAACGAACTAAAACACAACAGAGAAAAAGAGTCAAAGTAGTTTGTTTCTTTGGTCTTCTTACAAGTCGACTTAGATTTTTTTTTTATTTTGCCTCCTTTCTTTTTTGCTCTCACTTAGAGTCTGATACTTTCGTTTTAGGTGGTCTAGGCACACTGGCGTTGCTAGTCTTGACTAACAACGCCAGTGTGCCCCTGTATCAAAAATTCCTTGTGGATCGTTTTTTGGGCATCTTATCATATAACGATTTTTTTGCTTACACATGTGGGGGTCGTGTCATTGATACGGCGGTAGCTACGTCCCTATCTAGGCACAATATTGCAAACATCACAAGACTTGTTACTGTCATCTTCCTCCCCAAACCAGACTATTTAACATTGGTTCCATACTCCAGACATTGTGGGTTTTTTTTTCTTTTCGAATCCGATCTACCCAACAGTAGTGTAGTACCTTGACATGAAACCATAAAATATTCAAAAACACAAATAATCAACTTAATGATTTTTTAAACTCTAATATCCCCTGCCTAAGACTTAACGGGGAACATCAACTAATACTTAATTAATCAAATAATAACTTATTTGAAACACTTGCAGTCATTCAGAATTATGACTCCTACACAATGACAGAATTTCCCAAGATTATGTTGAGGTCTCAGATCTAACGATCAGTATTTCACTTCCAAAGTCAATAAATGCATAGGCTTAGGCAACGAATTTCTAATTAATTAATGAACCTAATATTCAAAGTAAAAATTTTCACACTGCCAATCACAAACTTCCGAACAAATTAACAAATCTATTTCCATATTCATCTCCATCTATCTCTTTCCTTCACTTCTATATCTTAGAAAAAAATTGCATAATACGTTTCCACTGTAAGGAGGTGGCAATGAAACTCTAAGTAAAACTTAAAAAAATATTATTCCGTGTTAGTTTAAGAGGGAGCCTGACAAGATAGCCGCTAAAGACTTAGGGCACCTGTCTCTTCCTTCATGGCCATAAGAGACTTCCACTAATTGTCCTCTTGGGATTCTTTGGGGCCAAAATGGCAATACTTTCCAACCAACTCAAGAAGAGAACGTGTTTATGCAAATTAGGAATCATATATATTGGAAGGTTAGCATTCGCGAAGATTTCTAAGTGGAGAAGTAATGCTAGAAGTGATCGCTAAGTGAAGTGAGATAAAGTCTAGAAGAGGAGTCTTCATTCTGAGAGTTGGGCCTAACAGTGCCAGTGTAGATAAGTCAAAAGTGAGTCCGAGACCAGCGGAGCATTGCGTAAGCCAGAGTCAGCCAAATTAAAGGTGGAATCGACGTTTTACGGACCGTAGCTGTTTACCCAGGAAATAGCAGTAAGCTAATTCATCTAAACTATAAGGATAGTGTGGATAGTATTAAGTTAGGAATTAATATATAAATATAGATTCAGTTGTTAATTGCGCTAATTATCAGTAATACGTTTAGCGTCAACTCACTCGTGATCAATATCCTCCTATGAGACCAGTATTGTTGTTGTATTGTATATAAACTAAGATCATAATAAACTGATTTTAGTATGGCAGAATTTACTGGTTCTTCTTTCCTTCCCGCAGACATAGGTCGCGTGAGTAGCGAATAGAGGGTATCCCCAACGGAGTGGATACCACTAAGTCATTGTCTCTTTTCCAGCATATATCTTGGAGTTTAAAATACAAAGGGATTCTTACACTACAAATAAAGTTCAGACTCACTTTCATTGGAACTATCTAAACTATCTGAATCATTAAGCGACTCATCTTGCACTAAATAAGTCTTAGACTTAAAATCAAGATCATCTAAGTTAACTATCAGATTTTTTTTTTCCTTAGCTTTACACTATTTTTCATCATCTCTTCAGTTACGATCTCTTCGTTTTTGGGAAAAAACAGAGGGTTTCCTTTCTCTCTTTATATCAATCCTCTTTACGAGTCGCTGCCTCCTTTTCCCAGTTTGAGTAACATTTGGAACTTTCTCTTGATCCGATTTATAGAATTTATCTATATTATGGATTATAACTGTCTTCAATGAGTTTGAAAATTTCTTTTTGAGGATTCAAAAATACATTTATGGATTTACTGTTCTATGTACAATTTTTTCATCAAATTTCTCATGTATGGTTGAAAAAACAAGCCTAGTTCTGGGCATCCAAATTCTATATCCTTTTATATGCCGAGTGTAGACCCCACTAGTATTCTTCTTTCTGTTTAATCATTAGATTTCCTTCGATGTTGCGTTGAGAGACGTTCGTACACTCCTAATAGTTTGCAAGTACCCAACTGAATTTTTTTCCCTCCCCGACACTTAAAGGAGATTTACCGTTAGGTATTTTATGCATTGCCTGATATTCAAATAGTTTATGAAAAAATTCAATAAATTAGCTTTTTATGATTTAAGCAACTTGTGAAGTATTCCCCCGTGAGTGATACCTCACTCCTAAGTTAACTTCGTGATCTAGAGGTGTGGGATTGAATGAAGAACCAGGCGTTGCCATGATCTTTAAATGCTTTTATTAAGACCTTAACTTAAACACTAACAAAGATAATATTTATATTATAACTTAGCGGATCTGAGGTAAGAAAACACACAATACGTATTACCAAATAAGCGCGATCTTAATCATTATATTTAACTTTCCCGTCTATTCCTAATCTCTGTTTATATCACAGTTACTATAGATACTAGAATTATCCTACCTTAATTTCCTGCTTAATTGCAATCCTCTCGGATCCTCAATATCTATGGATTAACTCGCGTGGAATTGGATCCACCTTGACTTTATCGTTCTGTCACGGATAGCTTCACTATCAACGACGGCTTTCTTCTCTTCTTTCGGTTCACGCACTTAAATCAGACTAGCATAATCACTCCCCAATAGGTCATACGCTTACGTTAAACCTCTGCTATTTAAAAGGTTTCTAATTTGCATGTTCACGTTTCGCTTCTGGATTTGGTTGGAAAGAATTTGCCTTTTTCGGCCCCAAAGAACCCGAGAGGAGATTTTAGTAGAAAACGCGATGTAAGCCCGTCACAAACTATTTATCATTTAGAGAATAACTTCAACTCCTTCAATTGCGGCCCTATTGAGCTTTGCAGCCACCCTGTTCATTTCAGGTGAGTAAACATTTATTCAGAGACTATTTCTTATCACATTTTAGAATTTTCTCATCACGTAACATTTTAGCATTGAGATTTTATCCAAACTTTAATCTTAATTTTTGAGTAAATATTAGTACGTGAATAAGACGCTACATTCCTTTTTTCATGAAATAGATACACTTGTTGTAATTATATATTCTACTTAAATAACAACAACAGTAAATTCTATATAAATTTTTCTAATGTGCTGTATATGCATCACGTAAATTATGTATATAGTTCTTGCGTGTATTATAGTTTTCTCTCTCTATCAAATAATACTATCTTTTATGGAATTTTAATTTTGAAGAACGTATAATTTCGAATAAAAAATCTTTGAGTGAGTTAGAGGATATTAACGTCGCACTGTTGAGCTACTCGAGGGCTTTTCGGCTCGTAATTTTGAGCCATGGTCAAATGACGTCACCTGAACTGGTACCCCAGGTCAGGTTGAGCACGGTCAGGTTTAACCCTTTATCTACTGCATTATGATTTACTGCAGTTTTTTCATGCAATATTTTTTTTTGAATCACTACATCGAAAATTAAGGGAAATACATAAACAAAATACTCAACTTTGGTAAATTTAATCCGTTAGAGCTAATTAATTAATGAAATATATTCAACAGTAAAATTAATTATATACACTGTTCACTTAAAATAAACAGTCAAATCGTTTTCTAAGGACTTCATTAACATACCAAAAAATAAATAAATAAGATACTTAAATTTTGACATTAACTACTTTTTAGGGACAGAAATGATAATTTTTGCTATCCGCTGAAAACGCAATTTCTGCTATAAAACTATTCGCCTTCCCCGCTAAAATACTCATCATAGAACCCGTGCTGCCATATATCTTGGAAGAGAGGATTTCAAAGAATATTCCTGCTATCGTCAGAATATTCGTAAAAATGGTTATTCTATGTAATTTTAAAGTGAGTGGTACTTATAAGTACCGTCGGTCGATAAAGGGTTAACGCGCGCATCGCTCCCTGCACGGCGGGTCTTCAGCGGTACCAGACTCGAACTCATGACACGCCGGTCACGAGTCAGTCACCTTAACTACTAGGTTACTATGGGCACTAAAAAAAAATCTTTGAATAATCTGAAATAATTGCTTAATCATTCAATAATCCTTAGTTTAGTACATTTTTCCAGTAAAGTCGTCATTGTAAATCACAGTTTACTCAATAAAGTATATTTTACAACCAAACAGTAAAAATCATATAATTTTATTAATACATTCAATTTCTAGGGAGTTATTTTTTAAAAATTCGCATTGAAATTCATTAACTATAATAAAAACTTTATTTTTATATAAGTATATATTATGTCACATAAATCATTTTAACAGCAATAGTTAAATAAAATTGAAAATTTTGTTTTTGGTTGTTGCTTTTTTTTATTCATAACGCAAACTTTTACCAAAGAATAGTAGTTGCGAAACATACTTGTAATTCTATAATTTTTAATCAGATATTTAATTATTAAGATTATTATTTAATATATATAATTCAATCAGATAATATTTAATGTAAATTCTAATAAGAACGCTTTCAGTATCTGATATAAAAATATACAATCTTTTGAACTTTACAAAGCAATTAAAAGAATCCAAAAATACCGATTACTCGTATTCCTGATAAGTTGTTGATTTCATAATGCATATTTTAGTTACACGATGTACTAAATACATTTTTATGTTAAAATTAATTCTCATGATTGACAAATGATGAATAAAAAAATGATAATAGAATATAACTTCGTTAATGTAAATTTTCCCGTAGCTTTGTTTCAGTGAGGTCCTTAATTTCCACTTAGACACTTTCTTCCACTTTCCACTTAGACACACTAGGTGCGTGCCTAGGGCGCAAAAAGTTGGAGGGCACAAAAAGAGAAAAAATTAAATTACACTGCCGCGTACCACTGCCTAGCGAGTCATGAGAAAAGCATTTCTACCCTTAAAGAGGGTACAGACTGAAATGAGATTTACTCTGAAAAAAGAAAAGCTTGACAGTTTCATGTTGCTATGCACTCAAAATGATATTACAATGGAAATTGATTTTAAGGATGTCATTAATGACTTTGCAATGATCAAAGCTGGAGAAATCCTTTGTTGTACAAGTACAATGACAGTGATTCAACAAAGAATAAGGATGTCTAAAAGTAAAAGATAGTAAAGCGATTAAAAAGATGAAATTAGTACGTTGAACACAGTTTATATGAAATAATGTATTTACTCTATACTGTTATTTCAACAATTTTTTTATTTACTGTACTAATTTACAAAAGGGTGGGTGGTTCGTGATGCCGTAAGGCAGTACTTCTCGAACTTTCAGTATTTGCGACCCAATTTTCAATCATAATTTTCATCATTGTCCCTCTTCCATACAATAACAATATATTAAATTCAATAATAATGTACTTTAATTATTTATACCATTCGACTTTAATTACAAACTGTAAAAATTACCAAGGTAAGTATTAAATATTTTGCATATAATTTTATATATGACAATACCATGGTATCACTGGTAATTATTAAATTTGTTCTTAGCTTATCATTATTAAATTGCTTACTGCAAAATCTGTACTGCTTGTATCAATACTGTAAATACATTTTACTGTAATGATACATTTATAAATGTTTTATATAAGTGTAAATGTGTATTTTATTTTTTATAATATGAAAATGCATTTTGTTTTTCTTCCTTTCAATAAATTAATAATTTTTTAAAAATAATGTTTTTGTTTTCGACTTTTTGATATCCTCACCCCCCCCCCCCCCAGGTAGGTTTATTACGTGCCTCTAAGGGGGAAGGTCGTCCTACAGTTTGAGAAAAGCTGCCGTAAGGTAAGATATAAACAAACTATGTCGTTATTCTTTCCTTATGGCTGTCAGAGTTGCCAGTCCGGGACACGGAGGGTCTATAGGTCGTGGAAAATGGAAAGACTCTCTAAAGAGCAAAAACAAAGAAAGGGAAAAGAGTAAGAGAGTTAAGGGAAAATCCCTCCCGAACCAAAACTGGCAAGGAAAGAACTGAAGGAAGGGGCGCACTGGAAATAGAGTAGGGAACGTAACATTTTGAAGTACCCCGGGCGACAAGGAGGTTAAAAACGACTCTGTTGATTAGGAAAAAGTAAAATTAGAAAATTATATTTTAAATAATAAAAATATCTAAAAAATAATCAACAGATTTTCATTATTGCTTTGCTTTTAACATAAATGCATTTCTTCAACGAGTTAATCTTATTGAACGAGTTTTCGGAGAATTTGGCGAAGATTTTGTAATGATTTTACACTTATTATACTTATACCTTTCTGGAACTACTGTGTGACACTTTTAAATTATCTAGTAACCATTCAGGGTATATGCACTACAATCGGAATATTTTTTTACACTACAGAAATTATAACTATATGTATTGTATAAAATAATACAGAATAAATATTTTTAAAACACACACGTTGCTACATAAAACCAACCAATTTTGAATCAATGTATTAAATTTTTACCCGTGATGATTTCAGTGATCTAATTGATAAACTTTTATTTTATGCCCAGTGGCCGAATGATAGCGTATCGTGCTTCCACGCCACAGGTCCGGAGTTCAAACCCCGGACTATGCAAGGTCGAGTCAGCTTTTTATTCTTTCAGTGGGTAGATAAATGAATACCAGGCTTGCTAGGGTACTAAGCACTGGGGGTTTCACGTGAGACTGACCACTTGACCGGAACATCTGCTATTGCACCTCAGCACCCAAGGTCGCCTCGAAAACTGAGAAGGGCACAGAAGGCCTTGGCCCTCCATGAGCTGTTTCGTCACTCAGTTCAGTTTAGTTTAGTATATTATATTTTAACCAACATATTTCCATAACAACTAAAGGCTGCTACTTTTCATAAATTTGTTTTCCCTAAGATCATTTTCTGTAATTTCAGAATGCATATTTTTAATAAGAAATAAATGTAGAACGCACAAAAAGAAATATTATCCCCCCAAAAATGCTATGTTCTTGCGTAAATTTTTAAAAATATATTATGGATGAATTTTTTTCTTTCTTACATTTGCAAAACATTTTCCCATAAAAAATAAAAAAAAAGACACATATCACAACTTTTTCACCTAATATTTTTTCAATCACTGCTATAGTTCTATTTATGATGACACGCACACTCATCGATCGCTAAATGAAAAATTGGTACGAAATATGAAGATAATAATTGTGAATAACAGATTTCACAGGTGATAAGTTATCTAAGGTTTGTTAATAAAAGCATGCTGCATTAACAGCTGCTCTCACGTAATTTAATGCCAGTGACGTAGATTAAAAATGTAGTAGTAACTTATGAAGTATATTTTATAAATTTGACAGCTGGCACTGTGCACTTACATATTCTTATCTGCCTTTTTTTTTTTTTGATGTGAAATGCTGGTTTCTTTTGTTTGTTTCAAAATGTACACAAGCTTATTTCAATGAAATGGAATGTCTAGGTGAAAAACTAAGTTTAAAAAAACAAACTATATAATTTCTACGATTTTTTTAGCGGACTTTTATATAAGTATTTACTTTAATTCTTAATTCTACAGTAAGTAATATAAACATTTATATTATGAAATTTCAACATTGTTAAGTCTATTATTTTACATATAATTAAGATGAAATCACGTTTTTAAGTTTCATGGCAGAAAGATGCATTTTATTTATAAAAGGTTCTGTTAATTGGATTGCAATTTATTTTAATGCTGAAAATGTCCCCCAAATTTTATCGAATAAATAATTGATCTTTTAAATAAGCTCTAATTCATTCATAAGTTTCAAAACTTGAAAATAATAATTGAAAATTCTTAGTTCAAGGTAACAGTAACTTATTTGTTGGTGTTTTGTACAAAGTTTATGGAGAAATGATATTAAAATTGAAAATAATAGTTTAAATAAAAAATAAATATATCAATTAATATAGTCATTTTTAAGTCATTCGATTATCTTATAATGGCAGTGGTAGACTAATACAACGATTCTTAAGCTTTCGATCTCCGTTGCCCCCTTTCAGGTATCAGCCTGACATAGCTGACCCCCAAGATTTTGAATACTCCACCCTGACTTCCAAAACATGAGTGATTTAAAGGTTTTAAATACATGTTCTATTTGCATTTTTCCACTACGGGCAATTTAGTGATCTAGTCTAGGATGGCACATCTTTCAATTTTTCCTCGAGGTCTTAAAATCTCTAAGAGGAAAATCTTAACATTAAATGAATGACCTTCGCAGACTCTCTAGAAAAGTGTTGATGACCTCGGGGTCCATGGATCACAGTTTAAGAGCCGTTGGTCTAGTGCAGGGGTGACGAACCTTTATGAATCAACGTGCCAGTTTTTCTAAAGAAGTTTTTAATGAGATAAAGACGTGCCATCCAATAATTTTGACTTGTGATCATTGGGAAAATAATAAAACTAAACACTAGCAGCTCAAAACTCTTTATTTACTACGAAAAAAAATACCTTTTGCATTGTTTAGTTGCAAATTTTTTAGTTATACGTGTAATTCAAATTAAAGTAACATTAGTGTGACCTGTTGTTGCAGATTGGATGACAAATAGCTTGTATTAGGACTGTAGGTTGTTACTTTTAGTAGAATGCATGCTGAATCAGAGTCATCTGCCAAATGGTTTCTAAGTAATAAATTATTTTTACTGTGGTTCACACTTTTTTGACAGGATGATTTTTGATTTGTCTCAAAAAAAATGTCGTTTTGAAGATAATGCTCTGAATACCACTGTTCCAGAATATAAAACACACACCACTTTGTCGCCTTTACTAATCATGCCATATATAGATTCACCAAGTTTGAAATTTTCTGTTACACTTACTACCTTGCACTTTTTGTTCTTTTGCTGAACTAGCCGTGTTATTAAGAGTTAAAAATCGTAAATATAACACAAATAAACTTTAAAATACAGCTGTGTCGACGAAATTGACTATGCTATGCGTACACAAATTTTGCATCATAAGGCAAAGTTCGTCCTGTAATCCAAGACGTAACTAAGGCAATAACTAAAAGATAATAAAAAATCTCCGCCCCGCGACCAATCACTCGTGTTTGTTCATAATATTTCATAGTGAATTTTGTTACTTTGAAATAAAATGCAAATCGTTTTGTTCCCTGGTGTGCCCAAAATATTCTGTCGCGTGCATTGATGGCACGCGTGCCCCGGGTTCGCCATCCCTGATCTAGTTGTTATGGTCATGAACTCGTGGTCGGAGGGGCGCAGGTTCGAGTTCTATTGTCACTTAAGACTTGCTGCGCAGAGAGAACCGATGCACATTAAATCTGTCTAGGCTCAATGTCCTCCTGTTGGTTAACTTTGGTAGTTAGGAGATGGGAGTGCAAGCTCAGGTGTCGTGTCGTCCTCGTCACTTGACAGAGGCTCAAAATTACGAATTATTACCAATACCCCTAGTATTGCTTTATGGTGTATCAAACAAAAAAGATACAATGAACTTTCAATGTAAATTTTTCACAACGCGTAATTTAATTTTCTTATTTTAAGGTATAATGTGCTTTTAAGGTATCCGACTACGTTCGGAACCGTGATTTTGAAAAAGCGCATAAATGGATAATTTTCATGATATTTAGTGTCACTTAGATAAGAATACATGTATAAAATTGTTTTAAGGACATTTTGAGAAAAAAATTATTTGAATACATATTTCGGCAAAAAATTAACTTAGAATAACCTTTTTTTCAAAATATTCTCCTTTTGTGAAAAATGCTTCTATTATAATAATATTTTGCCTGCATATAGCTCAGACCTCTCTACAGAGGCTCAACTATGACTTTTGAAAAATTCACATTATTTTCAGAGTTACAACCAATTGAAATAATTATCGAGGTTTTTTTCTTAAAATTTCTCTCCTCTGTTGTCGTAAAACATGGATAAACCCACTTCTAAGTTATATATTTCAAAAATTCTAGTTGAACCTCTGTACAGAGGTCTGCGCTATATACAGGCAAAATATTATTATAATAGAAGTATTTTTCACAAAAGGAGAATATTTTGAAAATGGGCCATTCTATGTTCATTTTTTGTCAAAATATTGTACTTAAATAATTTTTTATTGTAATACTATTCTTAAGACAATTTTATATACATTTTCTAATCTAAGTGACACTAAATATCATAAATATTATCCATTTATACGCTTTTGCAAAATCACGGTTCCGAACGTAGTCGGATACCTTAAACGTTTCAGTTAATTAAAATGAATACAATAATGAAACGCTATTTTTTAATTGTAAGTTATTCACATATTTTGGGGGTTATTCAAATATTCCTAACATTAATAGGCTGTACATTTTATGTTCTGACGTAAGGATGTATCGTAAATGAATAATTATAACAAAAGAACATTGAATAATATTACTGCATAGTAACTAGAATATAACCTAGTTTAAGTTTTCTTCTACTGTTGTTTTTCTAAACGTGGCAAATTTAATTTTTCTATAAAATAACAAAGAAAAGAGAGAATAAAGAACTCGTTAACCTATTACAGTTAGAAACTTCAGACATTAGTGAACCAGAAAGAATATATATGTATTCATTTCTCGTTACACACACTATATATTCAACTCCTAAAAACGATTTTTATGAAATTTAACAAAATAGAATTTTCAAATCTGAAGTTTTTCTGAGACAGAGAATTAAATGCGTTCTTATTGAAGTTTAATCATAGGAGTCATCAAAATAGCATGAAATTTGAAAAAGGTATTTGAGGTGTGTGTGTGACTCAACTCTTCCCCATTTTCAAATATGTGAGACTATTCATGTATAAATTTCATTATAGGCTTATGAATCTTTTAATAAAACGTCAAATAATATTGTTACGTAGATCCGGATTTGAGGATTATATGCAAAACAATCACAAAGAAAATAAACAGTTCGTTAAGAGTGATGCGAATTTATTATCAAAAGTCCAATCCTTTAAATACAGGATTCAGCAGCGATATTCTCAGAGTAAATCGCCGAAGGTCTTCACACCTTCAACAACAATCAAACACAATAACCAGTGTTTAAAAATACACGTATGTAAAAGAGTATTCACAAGCACAGCCGAGCTAATCGCTAGTCAAAACAATGTTCACTACTCGCTGGTTTAAATCCGACTTACTGGTTATGGCTGGCACTCCTATTTATAGGCGCGGCAGAAAATTCCAGAAATATAAACGCTCGTGTCATCGAGCGTGACGTTAATGGAGAGATCCACTACATTCTAGAACAATCCAGAGGGTTCCGAACTCGCCTACATAGTGGCCAATGACGCCAAAATGGTCGCCAACGTCACCACCAACTTGGTCACTAAAAATGATGCCAACTTGGCTCTACCACCAAGATTTCGCCAAGTTCTCATTGGATTGCCATTATAACGTAAGGGTGGCATTGCTTGTGAATAGTACAATTTTAACATGAAATAAGTACAACATAGAGTAATATAAATGCATTAAACACCCAAATACAAATTATTTACGCTATTTACACAAAATTCGTAACACTATAATATTACAGCATGATAAATAAAATTCAAAGAATTGACATACATGCATAGATTTTCCTCAACACAGCAAAAAAGAAATCATAATCTTTTGATTTTATATATATGTGTTCATTTTAAGAATGTTCTAAGATAATTATGTATAAAAATAGGTTATACACAAGTTTAATATAGTATTTGTAGCAAATATTATTTGAATTATATAAAATTTATTATATATGGATTATGCGATTAACTGTTAATATGATAAACTAAAACCATTTACATTATTTTATTTACAGTTATGCTGAATTTAATAGTTTTTAATTTTAGCTTCTTTTATATTTAAAATTTTTTTGCTGTTGTTCATCGAATCTTCCCTGAATTCGAATATCGGAAATTCAGTGATTGTGCTAATGTTAGAGTACCGACGGAAAAATTAGGTGCATTTTTTCCCCATGAAACAGCTGGAAACTAAGTGACATGGGTTAGATAAGAATTATCAGTTAAGAAAAAAATGGTTATGATGTGATTTGTATTTGAACTCATGAAGAATTCATCCTTTCCCAAGAAAGTCCTTTTTTTTTCAAGAAATATTATTTTTATAAGAAAAAACAATATATATTAATTTAAATTATATAAATCATATACAATACGTATGAGATATAATTAAATTATATATAATATAGTTTTTGTGAACAAATGAATATTTTGCTTCAAGAAGATCCAGCTAGTAATTGCTTTTACACTTTTTTTGAAAGAGATCTCATTCATTATATTGTTACATCTTACTGTATATACCGTTAGATAGATGATTTAGCTATTTTGGTAAATAATAACGAATTTAAACCCAATATTACATTCCCCAGATTACCTTAATTTATTAAATATAATTTTTATACCAAATAAATTACATTTTTGAATTGATTTTTACATATTAATTAGGATTAATTATTTAGTGATATTTTTGATGAAAAAGAGATGCATTTAAATTCCCTGTAACTAAAGCACCTTTTTGGAATAGTATTCTATATGTATCTATTTATATATAAATGAACTAGTATTTTTTACTTCACAGAATAATATTTTAACTAAATATTTTTTTTTTTTTTTTTTTTTTTTTGTAATTGTTTGGAATAAGGTTTTGTCAGAATTTTTTTAAAAACATGTATTCCTTAAAAGTTATTTTTTAATCATTTCGGTAAACTATGATTTATTTTTCGATTTCATTCGATAACAATATGTTTATAAAGACAACCTGCCAGTAATTTATATTGGGGAAGATAACGATTATACTTTTCTCACGCTTTTATGATTTATTACTTTTATATGATCACTTTTAGACACACGTTTAAATTTGTTTAATTCATTTGGAAGTTACATCATTTTGCACAATAACCAACCAACAAACAAACTGGATACCAAAAACTAGCTTTTTGTGCCATTCTATTGTAGGTGATGTGGTTTTTTTCCCCTTTCTTTTTTGGTGTATTTATGTTTTACGTTTAAACACTCCAGAATTAATTGATAATCGCTTTACACCTGTACTATTATGTTATAGTTTTATTTTTTTTATTTTATTTATTTATTATTTTTTTATTATTTTGTGGATCTCATTTTTGTTTTACTAATGCCACCTGATCGGCAAAGGCCAAATCAAGGCCCACGAAATTCATCATGGTAAAGGGCTAAGTGACGCCTGTCGTTAGCCGTAGCTTTGAGCACCATACAGGTGGCAGAATGATTTAGCTCGGTTTCACCCCAATTTTGAGGGAGAATCCCCTGGGTGGTCAGGGGCCTCCTACCTCTCTTTCCCTTCCACCAACCTCACGAGAGGACTCTCGGCTCGACGACTATTTAAAGTACCCCCATGCCGCGAAGGCACTATACATTTATAAACATCCATATCTTCTCCGGGATTCAAACCCAGGCCCAACAGCACATCAGTCAGTGTCGCTAACCACTACACCGGATGGGTGACAATTTTTTGCATTACTTATAAAATATTTTGCATTTTTCGGAAATTTTGAAAGGTTTACTTCTTAATTTATTGTTAAATTTCTTTTAAAAATTTTCTTGTTTTTTATGGATATTTTTATATTATCCTACCCAGTGGCGCACTCAGGGGGGGGGGGGGCCGGGGGGTACCTTGATTTTTTTCCGTTTGGTTATAATTCGAAGTATATAATACGTAAAATTTAATTAAATATTTGTTATTGATTAATTTTATTAATTAATGCTAATTATTTATTCAATAATTAGTTTTTTACTGTGTTTTGTTCCTGAAAATCGACAAAATCAAAAATAGCATAATACAAGAATGGTGAACTTTCAACCCCGGACCCCCCACCCCACCCCTCCTTGAAAAATTCCTGTGTGCGCTACTGATCCTACCAAGTCTTAAAGGGAAAAATTGATACCATCTAAAAAGTTTAACTCCAAATTTCAGTCCACAGCTCGAAACCACTTTTTGGCTTGCTAGACCCTGTTCTTTTCTTAGAGACTCAAAGTATATATTTTTTTTACTTCGAGTGACAATTTCTTTAGTTTTTTTTTATAGTTTTATTAACTAATGCTTTCATATATTACACATATATATACATACAATTATTTGGAAGAAATTATATGAAATCAAGTTTATTCTAAAAATATTCAATATTTCTCAAGTAACTTTTCATCTTTTTCTTTGAAATAATATTTTTATTTAAAGAATATATATTTCATCTTGTATATACCAATAAAAAAACCGAGCTAAATCGTACTTTCACCTGTTTGGTGCTCAAGGCTACAGTCAACGACAGGCACACATCTAGTCCCTTGCCATGATGAATTTCGTGGGTCTGGATCTGACGACGTCGAGATCAGGTGGCATAAGAAACAACAGCAACAACATCAATAAGAAAAAGTCTGATTTATTTTTAGCTAATCTATTAAACCAGTAAAAGTATCATACATTTTTATTTACAATATCATACATAACTATTATTGAAGTATAAAATATATCCCTTATCGCTATAACAATCTTGAAAAAGAGAACAAATTTTTCTCATTTTACTGTGAATTTACAGCTGTGATATGCAGAAAAATAATAACACAAAGAAAATGAATACTCACTATTGTATACTTTTTAACAAAGACATTGAAAACATTCTTTTACAATGATGTAACAATACATTTTACTCTCTTAGTGCATTTTTCAATAAATTAATCTTCCACTGTATTCTCAATGAATATTTTTTTACGACTTGAGTAAATACAATAATTCTACATAAGACATTCCATTGTTTAGTGTTTTATATATTAAAATTACCATTTTAGCCTAAATTCATCACACGTCTTTGGAAAAACTTAGTTAAATAACTAAGTATTTTATCGATATAACTAATTTTTCTGTCAATTCAGCAATTGCAACTAGAGATAAGCCCAACCACAATGCTAATTCATTTCCCAAATAACTGAAGAGTTCCGATGGTTGAAATTTGGCTCGCTGTTCATAAACGTGCCTTTCTAAACTCGAATAAAATACATTTAATCTCACGCTCTCATATCTGAAACGCATATCTTTAAATATAGCAGAAAGGTCTGTTTTTTCATCGATGAATAGTGTTTCAGATGGTAGCCTGGCTGTTGACAGTTTTTCATCGTAGTAAATAGATTCACACGGCAGAGGACATTTGCACATTGTACTGTTTCTCGCCATAGCAATCAAAACATCATCCAAACAACATGCCTGTGTTGCATTCATAAAATCGCAAGGCCTCAAATGCTTCATTACTGCCAAAGTTGGATCAGTACAACGGCACTTTGCGAAATTGTATTCCTGAATGCATGTTCGTATACATTCAATTTTATTATTCACAGTACCATTTGTTTTAGCTTTGAAATCAACACAACGATCTTTATAAGGACTCGGTAATCGACGAATGATCTTCTGTCTCAAAGATACAGTAGTTTCATAGCCAGGACTAACATTGAATCCATCTTCCTCTGGCTTAGGAATATCTTCCGGATTATGAATCACCACTCTAACTCCTTGTGTGTGAGTGCTAGGTAAATAGTAACAGGCTTCAATATTTAATTTTAAAACTAAGCCGCTGGAGAAACCAGTTTCTGAGATTCTTAAGGGTTCTACTCCGTGAATTCTCTTATTGAAAGTTATACAACTTCCATACCGGTAATTGCTAAAATTCTCTAGAAGAACTTTTGAACAAGTTCTTCCATTGAATAAACAACCATCTAGGAAACGATTACGATCATGTCCAAGCCGGGAGCGTTCGTTTTCTCCCAATTTGTAATATTCCATCAAAAATTTTAACGCCCCATTATTTTTTTCGTTGAGTTCTGTTGTACCGTTCTCAGTCTTCTTGCAGTTTGATAGACTGCTAAGTTCTGAAAATACCAGGGATACTCCATCATTTATTCGTGGTCTATTATCTTCACATTGAGTATCGTTGTTTATCATTCTATTTAAATTACAAACACTTACTGCTGGAAACTGTAAACTTGATTTTTCTTCAACAATTAAATTTACTACAACGGGATACTGCCAATACATAAGACAAAATTTTTGTACTTTGTGGATGCACCCACTTAGACTTGCAACGAATACGAAAATCCAGAAAATTCTTTGGATTTTAATTGAAGCCAGACCTATCCGGGAAATAACATAGATAGACGAAACATATACGAATTTTGTAAAAATAACATTACACATATGCAGTGGCATTTTTTTTTCTAATATTTGCAAAATTCGTGCTTTTTAAATGGTCTCGTTTCAAAAATCTTAAATTTGAAAATGTCTTTTCCTTTCTCCTGAATTAAAGGCAATCAATTCCTTAATATGTTAATTTTCATAAAGGCCTGCATTGATTCAAATCTTTTTGTGTTCCTTTTTTTTTTTTCGATGTTTTTTCACCATTTGCTTGAACAAAACAAGTAATTAAACAAAAATTTTCATTATAGTTTTTCTTCATTATTTATGAATGTTGAAGTATAAGGTAATATCTGTGAGCTTCTGCAATACCTTAATTCTTAAGCAGGTATGAGGGTTAGTTCATCTGAAAATTACATCAGAGTCTCAGAATTTCGTGTTGAAACTTGCGTGACTGCTGTTGAAACAACAATGCAACAGAAATTTGATTGCAGATGATATTATATTTGCTTAGCAGTTATTTATTGATTCTTAAAAACGAATTTCAGTATTTAAAGTCAGACATAATTTGTCGCAATTTTCGTTATACTGAAGGAAAAAGAATATTATTTCACATTTTAAAATTCAATAATTGTGGTTACTTTGAAAACCTAAATAGGTTCTAAATTATTTTGATTACTATTAAGCCATTTTAAGCATCTTTACATGCAGAAATATTGAAATATATTTTTTAATTGGTATTTTTGAATTATTCATAATAATAATTTCTGTAAATGACAGCAATTTGCTTTTAGACTTTAGGTTTGAGTCACAATAGTTGTTTTATTGCCTCCAATTTCTTTTTTATATTTCTGAACTTATAATGAAATTCATTTATTTTAAAGAAACAGAGTAATTAAAATGTTTGGAAGAATAAAAATATTATAATGTTATTGAACAAAAATGAGAGGTTATAATTTTGCAACAAAAAGTATTTAGTTTTAAAAGATAAAAAACTATAAATTAGTATATTATTTCCAACTTAAGCCAATAAATAAATAATAAAATATTAACTTTTATAGGTTATTGTACACTGAAATAAGAGTTTGATGCTTCACTGAACTTCAATATATCTCTCTAAATTTGTATATAAATAAAAAAAAAGTACTCACGGTTAAGTATGTTGTTACGAGTATTTCTTTTGTTCCCGGTATTTTTTTTCGATCAAAATCTTATAAAACATACAAGAAAATTTACTTCAATCTGAGCAATGTCTTGGAACTGTCTCATTAATTTCTGATTAGTTAGCAAGAGAAAAGCTACAGTAACGTATCTACTTTTTTGAATTTTCAAAGAATTTTTTTCTCTACGAATCTAAAAAGTAGTTATTAGATACGTAAAAAGGGCTGTATAATAATCAAAATAAAAAAAGAACATTGAGATGAAAAAATTAAAATTTGTATTCATATTCATATACTACATATAACAATAGAGAGTGCATATTTCAAAATGAATGTTTGGAAATCACTTCAATCAATATTTAGAAAATTGCTTTCGATTTTCACCAAGAATAACAAGATTTTTGACTCCAAACTAAGTTTTCTTCCTGTTTGTACGATATACATTTTATAATTTGTGAAAGGTTATAGAGAGAGAGAGAGAGAGAGCAGAGAGCTTTATAAATTATTGCAGACGATAAAGTTCGTTAAAGCTTATCTCTGAAGTTCCAAGAAACAATTCACTAAAATTTCAGAATCTTCAACTTCGAATTGTTGTCAAATTTACATGTTAATAAAATAATGTATCTTTTACTTTATGGAAGACTAATAATTTCCTATAATTTTCTTGTTTTCAATTTCTATATCCTGATTGGATTCTCAGTCATTGGTTTAAAATATATAGAAATTCAGGGTACATGTTTAAGTAATACTGATTTTAAAATGTAAATAATTAAATTCTTAAATAAATCGAACATTTGTTCTTAATAGTTCGCGTGTGTTTTTCAAAAGTCTAAATTGTTACTCATATAAACTTGCTAATTTAAGCAACATTGTTCTCAAACATATTTTTTTCTTATAATAGTGGCTTTAAATTAAAAATTAATGAACACGTAAAACTGTAGTACCTCATCATAAATTCACATATTAATTACTAAATTTTTGAAAAAGTCGTAGATTTGAATTTTGTTCACAAAATAGTCTCCCACACACACATAATACAGACAACATTTCCTACACATAAGCAAAACGAAAATAAGCAGCGTTTTAAAAAATGTTGGCTTGTGGTTAGAGTTGGTGTGAATATTATTTTAATATCCTTATCGCTGAACAATAAATGATCTTTGAGTCGTTGCTGTAGGCCAGGCCTATGAGTTCATTGAATTATTACAATCACTTATTTAGCCATCCAAACATAAAAAATTTGACTTAATTATATCAAAACAAGCTAAGGTTTGCACGAATATTTTCGATTTCTACATTAAATTTTAAAACAGTCTTTTTCATTTTGAATTCTAACATAGTGCATTTCTGTCACAAGCTTTTGACATAAAATTCGTTAGCATTTTCAAAAAAATCAGTTCATAAATATTTATCCAATTGTCCCTCTATTATATAAAGGTAATGACGAAAAAATGTATTTATCGGAAGATTTGACACCTCATACAGAAAAAAAAATCATTTTCACACAATACATTATCTGAATATTACACTTTAGAATACATACACTAATGTTTCACGAATGTTTTTGAAGTTTCACCATGTTTCTTTTGTCGATGTGATAATAATTACGATTCTTCAGTAACTTTTCTAAATATAGCAGCTATGAAGATAATAGAAAAATTATGAATTCCAAATCTGGAGGATCGAATTTGAAATAATTAATTTTAACACGACATTTTTGGCATTATACTTTAAGTTATTCAAATAATACTTTTCTAAAATGAGAAGAGTTTTTGAATATGTGATTAACATATTTCATGACAAACTCAGACTCTTCAAAAAAAAGAAAAGAAAAAGATCTGAGTAAATTTGGATTATGTATCTCATAATAAAAATAATTTAATATAAAATTATAGTTCTGTTAAATATAGACGATTCAAATGAATTTGGACTTTTGTTTGAAGTACAAAAAAAGTTGATGTATTATCACAAGCACACAGGCTAAATCATCTTTGAGCATACTTAAAAAAATAATTTTGTGGGAGAATTCGGGTTATTACCAAATTAAGATTGAGAATAACAAACAAGAATTTTATAGGTATATATTTGGGTACTCTTATTTAAAACTATTTAACGTAGGAAGGGAGTTCAAAACAACGATATACGAGGTCTGTTCAATAAGTATTAAGACTAAAATTATAATAAAAAAAAACCTTTAATCGTCATCATTTACATGTTTTTTTAAAAAATAACTTCCGTGGCACGTAATGCATTTATCCTAAAATTCTGTCCCTTTCTTAAAAACATGTAAAAGTCCGTGTGTGAGAGCTGTTTCAAAAGCGCCTAAGCAGCTTTACACATGCTTTGTTGCTTGCAAAACGTTTGCCTCTTAATGGTTTATTAAGTTGAAAAAACAGCCATAAATCGCATGGAGTGAGATCAGGACTGTATGGAGGGTGTGATAAAGTCTCTACATTGTTCTGCTGCGAAACATCTAGTACGCAACGAGCAATATGCGGTCGGGCATTGTCATGGTGCAATAGGAAGCCATTTCGAAGCAATGAACGTTTCCTTTTAACGTGTTGTACCACTGTTCGCAGGACATTCGTGTAGTACGAGTCGTTTACGGTAGTATCGGGTTCGACAGCGTGTTGATACACAATTCCTTCATAATAAAAAATTATGGTTATAACTTTATCAGCTGTTTTCGCCGTTTTTGCTTTCTTGAGAGTAGGGGAAGATGGATGTTTCCATTCACTGCTTTGTTGTTTTATGGTTGGATCATAGTAATACAACCAAGCTTCGCCTGCTGAGTTAAAGCGTTTTAAGATATTGTTGCCTTCTTATATATCGTATCATATCAAAGGTCTCGGATGCTGATTTTTGCAGATTTTTGCTTCAATTTCGACAACTAGGCGCGTCTCGTAGACGCCCACAAACACGCTTCAATTCGATCACGTGATACTCAAGAATACGAATCTGTACATGCCATCTACCGGTAGCCTTTGTTAATACAGACAACAAACTTTTCTTATGCCACAGAAATTAACATTCCGATGAGTGGTTTTGCGGCAGTAAAATTAGTCTTATTACTTATTGAACAGCCTACGTATATATATATATATATATATATATATTTGAAAATATTCATGCTAAAGAGTGCTAGGTATTCTAAGAGTATAAAAATCTCTTCCTTACTATTCCAAATAGATTCCTTTCAATGTTGAGACTAGACAAATCATCCCAGAACGCTTTTTTTCATTTGTTGAATGGTTTCATGGGTTTTTTGTTGTTGTTGTTGTTGTGTTCTTTGCATTTTATTCATCTGTATCTGTTCTCATCATTTTCGTCTCTTTATTCATTCACAAACGCCTTTATTCCCTTTGCACACTCTGTTTCTAGTGTCTAATTCTTCAACTGTTGAATCCTCCTTAAAATAAGATTGGAAGTTTTTATTCTAAATTACATATTAATACTGCAGTTAAGGAGTTACATTCCACAAGGGAAGCCTCATGGTGTTATAGTTGTGTCACTATTTATTAACACAAACAACAACGCTCAGGTTTATTTTTTACTTTTTCATTCGTCAGCTGAAAACTGAGACACTCCATAGTATGAATATTTCAGACAGAAAAAAAATTTCTATCACTTCGAAAAATTTAAAACTTCTTTCTTTTATATTTTTCTACGAGTTTTTTTTTTTAATAATTTTTTTATGCTAAGCAAATTTTATTAATGTAATCCTTATAAATTAGGCTATATTTCCAAAATTTTAGATTTAAAAAACAACAACTTATGACGTGGTGGGCGCCAAATGATAAGGGACAGACGGGGAAGGGGTTCTTTTCTAAGTCCACTAGTTATTAAAACACGTTTATTAGACAAAACAAACACATTTACATACATAACTAGAGAACTAACAGTTGACATAGAATTGAAAGGGATCGGAGCGCATGCTCATACGTCCTTACAGTTCCGAAACTTGGCCATCACTGAAGATTGTTCTGTTCGCTAGAGGGCGCGAAAGTCTCTTTACTGTTCATATGGAAGAGTCTAAATAACGGGGGGTTACAAACTTATTTTATCATATATTTCTAAAATACCATCTGATTTAATTCTTTCTATTTAATTAAATCTTCAATTTAATTTGCTCTATTACTTTATGTACAAATTCTTAAGCTGTCGCATTTTATTAGGTATTATTACTATGCACGAAGTAAATGTTTTGATTATACATTTATTATATATTCTTTTACAAAAAAAAATATTTTTGACTGTCAGTATGTGTTTTATGATCTATAATGTAAGGCTAATTATTTGAATAAGTTACGTCATTCTAAATTTATCTTGTGGATATTCAATAGAAATCTCCTTTAATTTGATAGATTTTTGATAGATTTGATTTAATAGATTGATGTTAACTCTTATTATTATTGTGTAAATTTTATATTGAGTATAATGAAGTATCGAAAGCGAACATTTAAGAAAGGCTTTTTTATAAAATATTTTTTTTTTCAAATATCTTAAGTTTCATGTAAAGATAGACAGTAATATAATGCGCTAACAAACTCATACTTCGCATAACTTGTAATTTAAACTAACAATGGAATCTTTGAAGTACTCATTTATCTCTTTCGTTGAGTTTGATTGATACTCGTGTAAA
>BMAV01005735.1:13438-27084 GCA_019973955.1 Trichonephila inaurata madagascariensis | reverse complement strand
GGGGGGTCCAGGGTCGAAAGTCCAACATTCTTGTATCATGCTCCTTTCGTTTTTTTCGATTTCGGGGACAAAAAACAGTAAAAAACTAATTATTGAATAAATAATTAACATTAATTAATAAAATTAATCATTAATAACAAATATTTAATTAAAAATTACGTACTATATACTTAGAATTATAATCAATCGGGAAAAAAATCAAGGGTTTTGGGAGGGGTCCGGACCCCCAGGACACCACCCTTGTGTGCGCCACTGGCCAACAGGAAAGATCATTGAATAAATTCACAACTATTCTTGATCACTTAGGTCATCATGGCAAACTCGGATGAAGATCAAGAAACTTTCACGAATCAACAAAAAGGAATAATTAAATTTTAAAATATAAGAAAGCACCAAAATGTTGAAGAAGATAATTTAGTCAACAGCCAAATATATGAAAATTTAGTATATAAGATTTAAAAGAAAGTCCATTAATATTATTGAAATATAAAATGAGATATTTCATTAAAAGTTGTACTAAATATATTGTTCTCTTTGATAAAGTTTAATCTAATGAAACAGTTAAAAATTTCCGATTTCAAGTAAACCGAAAACTGTAGAAAGATACAACTACACTTTTAAGTCTGTCTTTTCCCGCAATTTTATCAAATATAAAGGCATATGTGAAAACTATTTTTATGTAAAGATTTCGTATGGTGGAAAAGAAAAAAGGACGCGGTTAAATTTTTTCCGATTTTCTTTTATTGTTATTCATACAAAATGCTTTCGAACTCAAGGAGGTCTATGTTGACCACAATATTTCAAAATTGGAAAAATATTGGAATAACTTTAACAGAGCATTAAATACCAAAACCGCATATTACTTCAATATATAGAGTACACCAGGACAATTTGACAACGTTAACTATAGATTAATTTTTAATTACCGTAAAATACGGCGTATAACGCTCACTTTGAACGCAAAAAATAAGATCGAAATTTAAGGGTGCGCGTTATATGCCGGGTATAAAAAAACCGATAACTTTAAAAGTAATGAAAGAGATGAAAAATTATATTTCTACACATATCGAAATACTGTTTATTTAAAAGAAATGGCATACCTTATGAACTAAAAGAATTGTTGTTTTAAAAAAGTATACTATTTTTCCTAAAGTCAAGGATAATACCTCCAATAAATAACTTCAATACATAAAAACATTGTATACTAACATTTTAGATTTCTTTGTAAAGAAGGGGGTGTGCGTTATACAGCGAACATACCTTAAAATAAAAAAATTCAGCTTGAAAGCATAGGTGATTGTTATACATCGGTGCGCGATACACACCGGATTATGCGGCAATTCATTTTTAGGTAAATTATCTTTTTTTGCATGCATCATTAGATTGACAATTTATTGTATCTAATTGACAAAATAATTATTTTAATATAATTAACATTATTTTGCCATTAAAAAAAGCAATCCAATAGAGCCACCTTGTAATGGCATTTGGGTAAGATGACAATTTTAATAAAAGCTGAATACATTTCAATTATCTCAAAAAGTATAAGACAATGCACTAATTTATAAGTAATTAATATGTATTTTTCTCAAATAATACAATAAAAGGTTGTGTTGAAAATTTTAGTTCATATTAAATTAATAATAGAACTTAAAATAGTTTTTTTTTTATTCACAAAAAGCACACACAAATTTTCTTTCCTCAAAGTTTGAACAGTTCTTCTACTTTGCAATGTTCTATTACCTTAAATATATAATAAGCTTTTAACAATCACTAATTATTTTTATATTATTCTTGTTAAACCTTACACAACACTTATCTGTTAGTTCTCGAAGATCTTGAAAAGTGCGGTCTTATTTAATCCTTGAATTTAAATTAGTTATTTTTCATTTTACCCGCTCATCAACTTTCCTCTATCTCTCCCCAACATTATGCAAGATCTCTTCTACATTAAATTGCATCGATGTGTAACTTCTGCTAATTACATTATGAACATAAAAGTATTGGAGGTAAATTTTATGAAGAATAATGTCCTCAACAAAATTCTATGAAAATCCAGGCATTTCTTTTACAAGTCATAATGAAAGTGGAATATCTTCGAGAAAAGACAATTATATTTGACCGATTTTGAGAATTTAAGCAAATATGACATTTTTTTAAAGTTATATTAACAAGATTATGAAAATGGAGTAGCGAAGTAACTTATCGTATCAGATGCTTGTTTAAACTTTGGAAAACAATAGCCAGTTCTTTCATGGCACACATTGTGGAGGAAATACAATGCCTAAAATATTATAGTATTATTTTAGATCTTACACCTGATGTTGTTCATGTGGATCAATTTACTTTTGTAGAGTACTGTATTTATTAGTGTAAATAGGAATGTTAAAAATATTTTATAAATTTTTCCTACAGAAAAACGCAATGTGGAGTATTCAGAGGAAATAGCTTTATCTTAATGTACAAAATTTATTTTTGATACAGAATACAAAACTACGAAAAAAAAATTTATTTTAAATAATAAAATATTTCTGCGCTTCTTAAATGCTAGTAAAAAGACATCTCTTGGTGAATAACTATATTTCCATTATTTTACAAATATAATTGATGTGTGAATTATTTGAAAAATAACATAGGTAAATGATTTTTCAAGAGCTTCAAAAATTGTTTACGATTTTTTTATGGCGTAACAAATTTTATAATGAAAGCTTTCCTGTTATTTATAACTGAAACATTTGCAGTAATTAATTAGACTCCTTCAGGAAAAACATTTTAACATCGAATTTAAGTGATATACTTTTCACACAATACAAATAACAAGATAAAAAATAATATTCCGAGTCAATCTCAACAATTCCGAGATCTCTCTCAAACAATCGAGCAAAACTCCTGTAAGCTCGAGAAATTGTCATTTACCATTTTTAGCTAAAATACTTAATTTTGTTGCGAAGATGACCTAAAGAAAATTCCGATGTTACCTAAAGAAAATTCCGTAATCTTCATAATTTCGAGTAAGAATACGGTTGTGTTTGATATACAGTCAAATTCTACTTTGTTTTAAATTAGGGTTTGTATTCATTGTATGATTCGAAATATTTCCATTGTTAAATCTTTGAATATGTTTGATTTCACTAAATGTGATACATCTTTTAAGAAAACGAATCGACGTAATGACGTAGACATAGCAAAATATTGATAGCTTTTAAGGCGAACAGAGCAAAAAATGGCAAAATGTCTCAATTTTATTTGAAATGAAAAATATAGAGTGCAGGCATTTTTAATAAGTATTTATATCACACACAAAATTGTTAAAAAAATATCCATAACTTTTAAAGTTATTAAGGGTTTCGTTATTTTTCATGCATATTTATGGTTTTGAAAGGTATGCATCAACAAAACTACATTAGCAACTTGGCTCTTTTTTTGTAATTTAAAATGGTATTTTATAAAATTTCAGTTCATGTTTAAACGTGAAGCAGAAAAAAAACAACTCATGACTCAAATTGTATTTTTTTATAAAGAGAAAACCATTCTAAACTTTTTTAAAGTGCATCTTTTTCGGCTGTAAAACTTTAAAGTAAATTACCAAATTGTGTCTAATTCTGTTTCACATTTTATTTTTTTTATACAGTTTTCAAATAATATGGCCTGCGATCTGGCTACGTTTTCTTAAACAGTTGATTAACGTGATTTAGGATCGTTAGGCAATAGTAGGAGACAAAATTCATCAATTAACTTCTTATTCAGTTTTTGAGAGTTTGAAAAGGAGAACACACACACAAATATGGAAAATAGTTTCACGCACACACACACACACAGACTAATAACTAAAAATGTTTTGTTTTAAAACACTTAGAAGCTACCACTTTGTTATAGTTAATGTAGTTTTTAAAACTTTTTGTTAAATTGCCAAGTAACTTAAATATTTTCACATTCTTTTTTAAATAACAAATGCTTAGTGGATGCCTTATATATATATATTTGCATTCTCTGTCAATATCATTGAATGTATAGCTGTGTGAAATTATATATAAGTAAATAATTATATAAATATATATATTATTAAAGATCAATATATTTTATTTTACATTAAATACAAATTTAGAGAGGGGATCTGTAATACATCCGTAATAAGTACTTCTCTTTTTATAATTAAATAGAGCAATTATGTATAGAATATTGATAGTTTCTTACCAGAGAATAATTCACTCCAATTTCATTGTTATACTTAGGCACAAATAATGTAGTAAAAATAGCAATTTCTATGCTAATATATTAAAATCTAAATTAAATTTGGTTACGATTATTTGATATAACTGTTTTTGATATTGATTTCTACTGTTGTTATGAGTTCTCCAATTTACAAACTATTGTAAATAAAATATTTATTTTCGAATGGTTGAAAATAAATTCTAATATTGAATACCCTTAAAAGTAGCAATAATTTTGCCAAAAGATATCGCAGTGATATATGATAGACGTTCTATAATTGATCAATGGATTGTTATTTAATTATGATAACCAAAATAAAATATTTAAGCAGTACGCAGAAAAAAAATTCCACCAAAATTTTTTTTAAAATTATATAAGAAAACAAAAATTAATAAACAAAATAGGCGTATTTCTGTTTATTTAAACAAAATTAATTCTAAAAATTAAATAATCTCGCAGAAAAAGTATAAATATAAAGGTTTTGGGGAGAAAACAAAATCATAATTAGCTTACACAAACTACTTATTCCCTGAGAGAAAAAAATTCATAAATAAATAATTGCTACTTAAAAACGTTTTTGGTAATTAGCAACGCAATCATAGACCATAAAAATTCAATTAAGATATGAATGTGTTTCGAAACAAAAATTTAGTTTCTTTGATCCTTTACTGAATAAAAGGTTTGCCAACATTCATTAGAAAAACAAAGCTGCACCAAAATAATAATACGTAATAATTTTATTAAAGTTATTGTGTATTAAACAACCAAATAATTAATTGCAAATATGGGAAGCTAAGTTAGTAAGAAAAATGAATTTTTAATTTCAGATTTCACTGTTATTTTTGGAAAAACTGTTTTGTTTTTACTATTTCAGATTAGATATTCATTACATATGGATGATTATTTAAGGAACTTTCGTCCTTTCAATTAATTCGATCAGAAGTATACAGATATTACATAACTTGCGCTCAGTGACACAATTCAATTGAAAAAAAAGCAGGATATAATACGAGAATGAACTCTTTTTTCCTACAGAAAGTATCTATTTTTGAACAAAGAGAGGAACAAAAACTAAAACCTTAATAATGAAGAGTGGAGTTTTCTCTAATATCTTTATTTCTTAACTCAAATAATTTCTTTAAGAGAACATTAAAGAACCTGAAACAGTATTCTAAATGGAATACAATAAAATAAGGTATGCTTGTTTCTTATGAGAGATATTTCTACTGCTCTAGAAGAATGTTTGTTCAGATGTTACTAATGAAATAACTTGAACTTTTCTGGTAATTTATACTATGGAAATCATCATTTTTAGGGGGGAAACAAACAAATGAGAAACAGAATTTGTTTAACCATTTCAAACCTTAATATAAAAAAAGGTTCACTTTAACCCTTTATCTACTGACGGTACTTATAAGTACCACTCACTTTAAAGTTACATAGAATAACCATTTTTACGAATACTCTGACGATACTTAGCAGGAATGTTCTTTGAAATCCACTCTTCCAAGATACATGGCAGCACGGGTTCTATGATGAGCACTTTAGCGGGGAAGGTGAATAGTTTTATAGCACGAATTGTGTTTTCAGCTGACGGCGTTTTCAGCGGATTGCGAAGATTGTTATTTTTGTTCCGAAAAAATAGTTAATGTCAAAAGGCAAATGTCTTATGTTTTTGTATGTGATGAAGACCTTAGAAAAGGATTTGACTATTTATTTTAAGTGAACAGTGCATATAATTAATTTAACAGTTGAATATATTTCATTAATTAATTAACTCTAACGGATTAAATTTCCCAAAGTTGAGTATTTTGTTTATGTATATCCCTTAATTTTCAATGTAGTGATTCAAAAAAAAAAAAAAAAATATTGCGTGAAAAAAACTGCAGTAAATCATAATGCGGTAGATAAAGGGTTAAAAATTAATCGTTTTATTATTTATTTTCACTTGCTAATAACACACGATTACATATGCGATGAATCAGATAGCTTTTCATAATCCAGAAGAGATTAGAATCCAATAGTAGGTTCATTTTTAGTTTCGGTTGTGTGAACCCAGTATAACATTAAATCAAATAGTTATAACAGATCGATAAAATTAACAATGATAAGTTTATAAGAAGAAAGTATAGTTTGTCAGGCATCTACAATAATCATTACATGCGAAAGTTCAGTGTTTCAATAAATGTAAAACTGATTTTGTTATAGTATTGAAAAGTATTTTAGTGAAATATGGTTGCGCATTGATCCCGGGGCTGCGGTAGCCCAGTGGTCAAGGTATTGGATCATGGCAGGCATGTCATGAGTTCGAGCCCAGTACCACTAAAGACCCGTGGTGTAGAGCAGCGATGCACGTTAAATCTGTCGAGAGCTGAAACGTCCTCCCGTTGGTGTGGTGTGGTAGTTAGGAGAGTAGGTGCCAGCTCAGGTGTCATCCCCGTCACTTGACAATGGTTCAAAATTACGTGGTCCGTCGCCAAAAGCCCTCGGGTAGCTGAACAGTGTGACGTTAATATTCACTCACTCTGCACATTGATCACAATCGTGGGTTAGACAAGACCTTTTAATTGAAAAAAAGTTATAAGAGTACGTTAACATCTGTGAAACTTTGTATATTTAAATGAATTTTAAATCTATATATACTTGTCCTCATAGTCAGTCACATTCTTGCCTCATTTTTATTTATTATTGAGAATAATTTATATAAAGTTATACAAGTATGTTAATGTTGATGAAACTTTGTATGTTTGTGAGTCTATAAATACTTATCCTCAATCACATGTACTTTCCTGTCTTATTTTTATCTATTATTGAGAGTAATAGGAATTTTAAGAATGTTTCATGAATTAAAGAATGTAGCCTTTGTATTTGGTGTAAAGTTCAAAGGAAGATAATTTAAGATTATATAATTAATTTTTAACGTTAGAATGAAACATAGTTAAATGTAGACACACACATAAATTACAGTAATAAGAGATTGGTAGCTGCAATAAATTGGAATTATGATTATCTTTAATGATCTGCAATATTTGAATTTTTCTAAAAAATGTTCTGGTTGTTGTATAGCAGTGGTCTTCAAACTTCAAACCTTTTTTAACATAGAGGATCATAAGGGGTTTTTGGGAAGCCCCATTCCACTGTCTTAAAATAATATTTAAAGTATATAAACAACTATGGAATGTTAATCTAAAGACAATTAAAAAAGTATTACATTTGTAATTAAAAGTTTTTTAAAAAATTGTATATAATTTATCACACATTAATAATATTAATTTGTGATCCAAGTATCTCCTAGCCATGCATTATATTTAGAAACTACGATATGTGCTTGCATTTTTTTTACATAAACTGCCGAAGTCCAGGTCTATTGGAATTATCTGCAAACGCATTTCATATTCTGCTTTTATTCTGTTTTTATATTATGTTTTTGTAACCACTCATGTTGAGAAATATTTTTCACTTAAATACATTGTTCTAAATGACATTAAAATGCTTATTGCTGTGTGAGAAATCCTGCCTATTTTGCATGAATTTAACCTAAAATTTAGGAGTTGTTCTTGCTTAAATTTTGATTTTAGTGCTGAATTGGTTGATATGTCTATAAATTGCAATTCTCCTGCATTATAACTGTTTATTTCTACAAATGCAAAAAAGTGAATTTTCTGTTAGAAAATTAGTTAGTTTTACAAAACATACTAACGAATATAAAATAATTTCTTGTAACCCAGGATACTAAACCATAGAATATTCATATTCTAATACGTAGCACATATAAAGAAAAAAGGTTTTAATATTTTTTTATTATAACTCGAATAAAAAAATTATTACTAAGCAAATTTATTATGTATAAATAAAATTTTTATTTTTAATGACAAGGATACTTGTAGGTATACAAACTCATGGGGAAAATGAATCCATTTTGCATGCTCATTTATAATTTTCTGATCGACTTTTTACTATGACTTGTGGATCACCTGGGTACACCTCGTGGAACCCTTGAATTTCGCGGAACAGTTGGAAGACCACTCTTATATAGGATACTTATAAAAAAAGAGCGGGCCAATAAAGTTTTTTCTGTTTATTGAAAATAATTTGAAGTGCGTTGATAAAATTATTGTGCTAACTGAAATATTTCATGCACTAAGCAATACCTCCATTTTGCATCTACAATCGAACCTCTATATTGCGAATTTTTCTATGTCGCGAACTTTTTCCTGGAACCAAGAACATTTCACGATTTTCTTCGTAAAATAACCTCCCAATAGAGAAGTGCATTTTCTATATAACGAACTTTTTTACTTGTGATTCAATTTTTTTTCTCCCTAATTTTAAAGTATAAGGGATATTGGCTCAAAAAATTTGCTATTCCTTCAAACAGCTTATCAACTATTATTAAAAATCGAGATAAGTTTCAAAATTATTATTCATCGAATTTTATTTCAAAACGTTTAAGAACATGTTTCTATGAAGATGTCGATAAGCCAGTTTTGAAGTAGATACACACAATGCGAGATAAAAATGCTCCAATCTCTGGATCTTTCGTAGTAAAGAAACCTCTTCAATTTGCGAAGGCATTGGAATACAACCAATTTCTAGGTAGCAATGGATGGCTAGAAAAACTTAAGAAATGCACGGAAAAATACGCCTGAAGGCATTTTTGATGTGTTGCAAAGATGTGAGGAATATTATGAAACAAATCATTTTTTCACACAAAAAAACTCAAACAAAGTTAACAGATTTTATGAGTAATTAAATTTAAGAAAGCATGTTTGTAATTTCTAGTGATAAAATAATCTATGTTTAAAATTACACTTGTATACTTTAAATTAGAAAATATCCTTAAAATTCGTTAATTTTAATGTAAAATTATTTTTTAATGTTGAAAGTACAGTATATTCCTCGACATTTTTTTTTCTTTTTTTTCCCCTGCAGTTCTTTTTTTTTTCTTCTTTTTGACGGGTAAGATATATAAAATAAATGGATATTAAAATTTACAAAAAGGTGTGAATAATTACTATTTTTAATATACAGTTTTTAGGAAATTAAAATTTGTTTTATGTGTTTTATAAAGTATATTGAAAGATGAACCTCTATTTAACGAATTTTCCATATAACGATTTTTTTTGGGGGGATTTAGCGACTTCGTTAAATAGAGGTCCGACTGTATAAAAGTTAAAGTTCCACTACTGTTGATTGTTTATCCTGTGATAAAAGTTTACTTTCACATAATTAACTTTTCTATTAATTATAATATAATAAACTTTTGTGACTTAGAATATAGTCAGTTCTGACAAAAAATTTACAGCTTTTAATTTTCTGCCCAGAACAAAAATTCAATTCAAATTCAAGAAAATTTCAATTAATTCCATCACAGTTAATATACTTCCTTAAGCACTTAACCTTTTATACAAAAAAAAGTGCATCATTTGGAATAATTATCAAAAAATTATATCTTAAAACATATTCGAACGCAAAATATATAAATCCAGAATCTCCTAAATAAAGGTTCTCTCTCTGTTCATTGAAAAGATCTAATAGAAAGCACTGAAAGGCCTTACAAAAAAACTTTCCATACAAATTTTTCTGAATATAATTTCCCCCTTTACCGTACTTATTATAATACTATTTATAGATAAACAAAAAGCATTTTTCTCGATCTAGCATTCAAAAACATAACTGGGGTGGTAGATTCCAAGTTCGGATAAATAAGATATTAAATTCAGACAAACAGGAAATGTTAAACTTTATATATTGTAACTTCAAGTGTAATCGTGTGTGAGGGTTGACGCGCCTAAAATTTATAAAGAATATAAATGTTTGCTTTGGTTATTTTCATAAAGTGTCTTCTTGCAGGTACTATGTTTCCTAGTTCGCTACAGAGACATATATACCATTTTTTCAACATTACACATAAATAATAGGATAGAAAGGAAAACTATTTACTGTGAATAATAAAGAATGCCAAAGATTAATCACACTCCTCATTAATACATATATATATATTTACAAATGAACAAAAGTTTGTGATATTTCAAGTAGATTTTTACTTAACGTTGCAATAGAAATTTCTTGTTATTCATTTTGCAACCCAAAATGTACTGTGAAATTCAGTTCTATCCGAAAATTATGGCTTCATTTTATATCATTCAAACGCAAAATTAAAAGATTTGAATATTACGATTTCAAGTAATTATGAAATATCTAAAGTTTGTATTAAGGTATCCGACTATGTTCGGGACCGTGATTTTAAAAAGCGTATAAATAGATAATTTTCATGATATTTAGTGTCACTTAGATTAGAATATATGTATAAAATTGTTTTGACAATTTGATAAAAAAAATCATTTACATACAATATTTCGGCAAAAAATGAACAGAATAACCTTTTTCAAAGTGTTCTCCTTTTGTGAAAAATGCTTCTATTATAATAATATTTTGCCTGTATATAGCTCAGACCTCTGTACAGAGGCTCAACTATGATTTTCGAAAATTTCCCATTATTTTCAGAGTTACAACCAATTGAAATAATTATCAGCGTTTTTTTCTTAAAATTTCTCCCCTCTGTTGTCGTAAAACATGGATAAACTCACTTCTAAGTTATATATTTCAAAAATTCTAGTTGAGCCTCTGTACAGAGGTCTGAGCTATATACAGGCAAAATATTATTATAATAGAATCATTTTCCGCAAAAGGAGAATATTTTGAAAATGGGTCATGCTATGTTAATTTTTTGTTAAAATATTGTACTTAAGTAATTTTTTTATTTTAATACTATTCTCTTAAAACAATTGTATGTACATTTTCTAATCTAAGTGACACAAAATATCATAAATATTATCCATTTATACGCTTTTGCAAAATCATGGTTCCGAACGTAGTCGAATACCTTAAAGGATTTTTTGACTTGTATCATTATCCCTTGTCTTGAAATTGTTAAGATATGGCGTCTTTTTCAATCAGGCTGTCGAACAAAATATTGTATGTGAAAATTGCTCCTAATAATCCGAAGATAAAATGTCTACTTATAGGCACTACGTTCCAAACCGTTAATGATATTCCTTTTTCAGCAAATGAAATAAACTTTTGTAAGGAAGCTGATGATTCCTTAGTGTTAACAGATATCTTCCAGGCTAAAGATGCAACTTTCATTGAGACATCGGTGACGGAAGCTGCTGAAGTTGTCATGATAATAAACATTGCAAAAATGTTAAGAAAATAAGAGTAAACAGCAAGTCGATAGACAAAAGATTGCGTCTCATTTGAATGCAAGAAAGTTGAAACAAAAATGAACATGGTGCACGAGCTATAAATTATGATATTGAAGACGAGAAAGGAAAGTTTTCCATCAATATTTTCTACTGTTGTTTTAATTTTTAAATAATGCAGTAGAACATTGTCATAATTCCTTTTGTTCTGCTGTAACAAAGACTTTGAAAAATCAGTCAAGATACTTCTTACTTGCAAACATACAGCAGTATAAAACACTTTAAAAGCGATGATTGGCACTGTGCAAAAGAGATAAATGGAAAATTCAAAAAAGGCTCTTAATAAATAATTTAACGTAGTTTCACTGAACTTTAACCGAAATAGAAGTTCTGATAACTCAAACATGGATCTAAAAGTAATTATAATGTATAATGTTAAAACCGCCTGCGATATGGTCATGGCAATACTTAGTATAGAAATCCATTTCATTATTTCATACTTAGGAGCTCCAAATTTTTTCAATTTATGTGGAATACCCTTGAGTTGATTCAATTTTTTGGTCAGAAAACACCGAGTTAATGCAACGGCTACTCCAGTTAATGGAAAGGCTAAATTAATACCCTTACTTCCATACATTGTCAAGGAAATTACAAAAGGAATCATTGCAAATGTAATGAGACAATTCAATATCGCAAGAAAATTCCTGGAAGCTTTAAATCGGTCATCTTTTTTTGAAGAATCGGAAAATGGGAAGATAACTCCACAGTAAAACAACGTAAAAATAAAATTGTAAGGATGTCTCATTTTAGTTCATTTACTTAAGACATTAAATATCCAAGACGATATAATCTATAAACTCTTTCATAAAAGTGCTCGTAAAGAATTCTCTAAATTAAGGTTTTACTTAATGTAGTTGCTATAATATCTTTTATTCCTGCAATAATATTAAGTTTTATACCCAATATATAAAAAAATTAAATCATCAAATTACAATGTTAAAATATAATATCCCCTCATGCTGTCTTTTAAACTATTATTTTAGAATTCTCCCATAATTATGTGATGGAGAACCTTGAAATTAATTTTTCTAAAAGTTTTATTATAGAAATGTACTTTTATATAAAAATATTAGATTTTACGTTGAGCTCAAACCACTTTTGTGCAAGCAATAAAGTATAATTTAATTAGAAAATATTGATTTTTCTCCATTTGTATCAGACTATCAAGAAAGCTTTTAAAAGAATTAATAAAATTCAAATAAAATCAATGGGTTGGGGTAAAAAGTTTTTTTAAAGTAAATTTTTAAGAATTTTCGGGATTGCTCTGTTGATTTTCAATTAAAAATATTGTTATTTTTTAGTTGTTTTACTTCAGAAACAATATATTCTCTTGATTGAAATTTATTAAAAAAACTTTTAACCGTTAAAACGCTTTTGAAGCAAAATTTCAAATGTGCTGTCCTTTTAACATTTTTAAATTAATATCGTCGGCAATTTTTTATTAAGAGCAAGCGTTATTCTTTACAATGCAATTGATGCTGATTATTTTCCAGATAAAAAATAAACACAGTAACTTTTTTCTAAATTATATTTTCCTGCAAAATAGGTTTTGAAAATTATTGTTTATATTGTATATAAAAATGCTTTTTTAAACACTTTCTCTTGTTCCTTCGTTTTTACAGTAATAAAAATATGAAAATATTTAATTGTAGTCAAATACAGCTCTAATTTACTTAAAAAGTTTTTTTTTAAAAAAGTCTTTCTTGTCTTGGAGAACAATTTTGCTTTTTAGTGATTATTATCGTATTAGGTTAAAACTAATTGCACTTTTATTTTGAGCATTTCTATTGGTTTTTGAATGTAAATATTCTTCATTTTAATATTGTTACATTTTTTTGATTGCTTTAAATTGATCTTGATTTCAAATTCTTAAGATATACACCTATAATAGGAGAAAAGCTTGGACATATAAATTATAAAGTTTGTTTAGGATCTATAATATTTCCTTCGATTTTTAAATGCCACAACAATAAAAATAAAATTAATTTATGAAAGCTTTTTATGGGTTCCTTTTTTTCCTAAAATGGTGGATAGTTCTTTTCTTTTTTTCCCCTAGTTTCTTCTTAACTCTTGAACGTTCTTACAACTATTTTAATATGCACATAAAAACTAAATTTCTTGAAAAACATTTGCAAATTGTTTTAAAATTATCTAGGCTTAAATTTCTAC
>BMAV01005733.1:0-118270 GCA_019973955.1 Trichonephila inaurata madagascariensis | reverse complement strand
TATACCTTGAAACGCTTTCTCAAGTTCTTTAAAAATTTGATTTCTTCAGTTCGAGATGTACTGTATTATCTAATCAAAAATGTCTAGAGAGCGTTTGATATGTAGCAAATTCAAAAAAGGCTGCTTAGGAAGTATGAGAGGTTTAGCAATCGGGCAGGTAATAGTTCAAGTAAATTAGTTAACGTATTTTTTTTTTTTACAAAGAGCTAACTACAATAGACATCCGATTGTTTAAAAAAGAATTAACTAGGAGGCTAATTACTCTGAAGGTCATTATTTTGTACCAAAAATAAAATTACACCATTTTTAAATAAATTTTTTAAACCGGAGTAAATTTGTGATCTCACGAATAATCAGAGATGTACTTTTTTGAAAAATAATACTCTTGATGTGATAGCATATTAGTTCATGAGATGTGAATGCTGTGTGATTGATTGATTTATTGAATATTAACGTCGAACTGTTCAGCTACACGAGGGCTTTTGGCGACGGACTACGTAATTTTGAACCATGGTCAAGTGACGTGGATGACACCTGTAAGCTGGCACCTCCCTCTCCTAACTACAATACTACACCAGATTGCTGTGTGTTTCTGGATTAAGGTATCCGACTACGCGTTCGGAACCGTGATTTTTCAAAAGCGTTTAAATGGGTATTTATGATATTTAATGTCACTTAGATTAGAAAATGTACATAAAATTGTTTTAAGAATAGTATTACAATAAAAAATTATTTAAGTACACTATTTTGACAAAAAATAAACATAGAATGACCTATTTTCAAAATAGTCTCCTTTGTGAAAAATGCTGCTATTATAATAATATTTTGCCTGTATAAAAGCTCAGACCTCTGTACAAAAGGCTCACTAAATTTTTGAAACATATATGACTCAAAGTGGGTTTATTCATGTTTCAGGACAACAGAAGGTGAGAAATTTAAAAGAAAAAAGCATGAAACAAATATTTCCATTGGTTTGTAATTCTTAAAATAATGGGAATTGTTAAAAAAAAGTAGTTCAGACTCTCTAGAGAGGTCTTTACCCTATATAAGCGCGCGCGAAATATTATTATTTTAGAAGCATTTTTTAAAAAAGGAGAACATTTTGAAAAAAGGTTATTCTAAGAATTTTTTGCCAAAATCTTATATTTAAATAGATTTTTTTTATCAAAATGTCCTTAAAACACTTTTATACATGTCTTCTAATCTAAGTGACACTAAATATCACAAAAATTATCCCTTTATGCGCTTTTTTAAAATCACGGTTTCGAACGTAGTCGGATACCTTAATATTCGATAGGCGACTCTCTGGTACTGCTGATATGAAGTGTTTCCTTTGTAATGTAGAAGCTTAAAAGAGTTAGTTTTTTTATAACTACATACGTAGTATGACCCAAAAGTTCGTAGACAAGGTGTAAAAGAAACCTTTTCCCTAAATATCCATCTTCAATAATAATCCACCTTCAAAGTTGTCCCCTTGGGCGATGTGATATACTTTTGCAAGCGTAAATATAGCTTCTGGAAGCACAGCACTTTCGCAACCTCCCGTAAGGCCTCCTGCGATGTTCCTATCATCTCATCTGGTGACACAAAATGGCGTCCCTGTAAATGTTGTTTCATTGATGAGAACATGTTAGTCATACGAGGCTGACTCTGATGAATGGAAGGGATACGGAAGACCGTTTTGACTTGACTAGAGACTGGAGTCTTGGCAGACTCCTCCACTCCATGTCTGGCACTGACTGAGCTTGGTGTTGCACTCATGGTTGGAAGAGAGGTGTGGCAAATGAAGGCAGAAACCAATGGTAAGCAATCAGACAGACTTGGTTTCGGCGACTTGCAATTGAAGATTTACTGTTGGATGAGAGAGCTATTGTTCTAATAATCCATGCCCGACTCGATAGAAAAAATTTAAACTATTGAAATGTAGGCAAATAAGAGGAAATAAAAGATGTATTGAAATTTATAATGTAGAAAAATTTAGAATAAGTTAATAAAATTAATTTTCTAAAATAAGGAAAGATTGCTGCTTGTAATCATTAGTGGCTTTAAGTGCTCGAAGAATTTTTAATAACTTGGGAAATTGCTTTACAAGATTTTAGATAATTTTGAATAGGTCTATTAAATTTTGTATGTCATTTGCATTATTATCCTTATTGGGGATAATCTGGGGTTGAAGGGGATACTGAAGCACACTAGTGCGAGTTTTAGCGAGGAACTCTTTTATCAATTGGGATCCATGTGCTGGTGTATTGTCATGCAGAAGATACCAGTCGACATTCTGCCAGAACTGAAGCCGTTTGCCACAAATGGATCAACTCAAACAACGTAAAAAGCATAATAATTCTCCTTGTTAGCTGTTCGACCTTCGAGAATAAACTTTGAACCCACAGCTCCTTCAGAATGAAAAAATACTTCTATCATTATTTTCCCTTTGCTCCGATCCTGCGGGATTTTTTTTGATCGTCGTGGGCCAAGCGACTCCATCTTGAAGACGCACACTTCAGTTGGATATCAAAACAAATACCGCCCTCGCGTAGATTCACCATACACCTTTATTAGCATTTACAAAGTCTCCATTGCCGTTTTAATGGTATCCGAACACGTTTAAGATAACAAAATCCGGTCAAGATAGATATTTTTGTTTTTTATTTTATTGAATAGAGATATCCTTTGGCTTTACAAAACATACTTGGTTTTGTTTCTACACTACCTAGAGGCCAAGCTACAATCAATTTTATAAAGTTAGAAAAACCGGAAAGGGGTCTTTGATCAACCAAAAATGGGTATTTAAATTGTTCAAAATCTATCGTGGTGAGTCTGATAACTCAAAATGTTACGAATGTATTTCTATAAAAATTTTTGAACATGACATTTATGCTATTCTCTAGAAAATGTACTAAAACATTTCTTGTTGTATGAATATTTTTTGAGTTAGGGCTTGTTATTTAAATAAAGGTATCATAAAGAATGTGACTTTCTTTATAATGTTTATTCAATCATTTCTAAAATTTGCAAATTTTAATAAAACATTAAAGTTTTAGTACATTCTCTAGATAAATGCATCTAATTTGTTTTAGTAATACTTTTACTAATATATGTTTATTACTTTTGTCTCTAATTGCTTTGAAGTTTTTCAAAAATATTTCTAAAATTTCACTTATACCTAATTGCGATTTTTGTTAAATTTAGGCAATTCATTTTAAATATTGTTGGTTAAATGTTAGTATTTATTGGTATTGAGTCCTAAAAAAGCATTTATAACCTTTAAACATGTTATTTTGTCAAAAAGTACTCCGAAAGATTTCGGATACCTTAATCCTTGACAGAATTTAATGTTGCAGCACTGTTCAAGAAAAACGTCGCGGAGAGCAAGGCTAACTAACTTCGGAAGATAACAGCTGTGCGTGCGGTTTGATCCCATGGTATGGACTAAGAAGGTTGGGAAAATCCATTTTAAGTGGTTTAATTTAGTTACTTGCTTTCGTTGTCAGCAATGGCATCAGTCCATTGAAGTTTTTGATCGTACCTCATGGAAAAAAAAATGTTTAACAAATGGGAAAACAAACAAAGAATTTGACGATGAATCAAGCTGTACGCAGCATCTTTAAAGGCCTAAAACAGGTAGCAGTATTTTCTGAAACATTGTAGTGTCGAAATGAACCTACGTCTAAAAGAAAAAAAAAATAAAATCTCAACATTTAAATAATTAAATAAAGCAGCTACTTGGTGTTTCAAGAAATAATGTGCACAAAGAGTTCCTAAATGGAGTACAGTTTGTACACAACAGCATTCCACGAAAGCTTATTAAAAAAACGATTCAAGGGGGAATTCGTTGTTTTTTTTAAAAGTTAATTCAAAATAAGCCTATTTTCGCAATTTCAAATATGTAACTTCTTAACTTATAACGAATTCTTTTCGGGTTCTTCGATTAATCCTCTTGGGGAAACAATTCTTTAAATATGTTTTTTAGTTTAAAAACCTCTTTCCGTAGAGATGACTTGGTTTTATGCAAATGTAAATACTATTTAAGTCCTGACGTTTGGGTGTGCGAATTAATGGTTAATCGCTGATCGTTAATCGATAAATCTAAGAATAAGAAAAAATGAATTGCGACTTGACCTAAAATTAATATTAGTCTTAGAATTCCAAAAGGAGTTGTTGTGGAAGTAAACAGCATTGGAGCGGACCAAGCTATCGAAGTTCGAGAAGGATCGTCATAAGGAGCTCCAACTCAACATAAGTTATTTTTTAAAACCATTATGTGGCAGATTAGTTGTTAGGATTTCAGATTGCTTTTAGATTTAAGTTTTTAAAATGTATATCATTCATAAAGAATTAGATTTAAATAAAAGTATCTACTTTTATGATTATGTCTGCTTCTTCCCCGAATCCCCTTACTCTAGCGACCTACGGGCCGCGACAAACTGGGATTTTTATTATCCAGGATACTCCGTTTTCAATTTATTCTGGATAATAAAAAACAAGTTTACTTAGTTTATACTTTTATTTAAACGTAGTTTTTAGTGCTGCAATGAACTAGAATATGTCAGTTATCAGTCACCATATGTAAAAACATAAAATAAATAAATAAATCTTAAATAAAAATAGTGTTAAATATGATTTTATATCAATTATTTTAATCCACTCTGAATTAAAAGTTTATAGTTTATATAATTTAAATAACATTATACCTTAATGGAACTGTACCGTGGATTTAATACAATGGTCTTCAAACTTTTTTCGAATGACTATCAGGAACCCTCACACTTAAGAGAATATATCTTAAAATAATATTTAAAGTACGTCACAACATGTTATAGGTACTCAATGTAAAGTTTTGCATTTTATATTAAAAAAATGTAATCTAATTTTAATATAATTTACTCACTAATAATATTAATTTCTGATCCAAGTGTCACAAAACCCATGCATTACATTTAGTAAATGGGATGTATGCCTGCATTTTTTTAAACAACCTGTTAAAGACCTATTGAAATTATCTGCAGCTGCATTTGATATTATGTGTATATAATTTGTTTTTATGCAATATTTTGTTTTCGTATTCCCACACATTGAGACATATTTTTCACTTAAATGCATTGTTCTGTGAATGACACTAAAATGTTTACAGAAGTGTGAGAAATCTTGTATACTTTGTATGAATTTTCACTCAAAAATTTAGGAGCTGGTCTTGCTGAAGTTTAGATTTTAACTACGATTATATTTATGCCATCAAGATTTACCTCTCCTACACATTATAGGTAGTTTTCCCACAAAATTGAAAATGTTCATTTTCTATTAGAGAACTATTTAGTAGTGCAAAACATTGTACTAAAGAGTATAAAATTATTTTATGGAGTATAGAGTTGCAAACAATAGAATAATCAAAATCTAGTTGATAGTATATATAAAGAAAAAATGTTTTAATATTTTTCTTTATTGTTTTATAATAACAATTTAAAATGAATTTCAAAATAAAGTTATATTATGTACAAATAAAATCTTTAGTTTTAATGACTGGGAAGAGCTTTAGATACTTAGAGTTACACAATTTTCATAGAGAACATGAATCCACATTTTGCATACATATTCATAATTTTCTTTAAATTTTTTATTGCGACTAATGGAACCTAGGTATACCTCAAGAAACCCCAGTGTTCCATTGAACACAGTTTGAAGACCACTTCATTATTTTAATTCAGTGCATGTAAAATTATTGGTGTTTACTTTCTGTTGAGTCTCAAATGTTTTTTAATTGCTTAGAAATATGAGCAAATTATTTTTAAAACAACAAAATAATTTCAAAAACTTTCTGTCATGACTCAAATATTTTTGATTATTTAAAAATAAAAAATAAAAGTGAAAAAAAGTATTTTTGAAACTACTAGGACTTTAAATTATTTTCTGTTATCTAATGCTCATGGCGCGTCGAGATCGTTTCAATCTTTGAGATGACTTACACCAAGAAATGGTTTTCACTTCAAGTCAAGCTATAAGGAAAAAAAGAGGCTTAAATGGTTTCAGAATTTGACTTCTGAGATTTTGAAATTTGAACAGACACGAAACGTTGAATATTTTACGATAGTATTTTGTTAGTGTTCTGGAAGTTCGGGAAACTTAAAACCAGAAAAAGACTAAGCTACGAAGAATATTTGAATGTATGTTTTTAATAGAAACTTTAGATTTCTTCTTGCACTTTTAAAAAGATTCAATTTGAACAGTATTTTAGGGATATGTTTCGAGACAGAATTTCAAATACTTTAAAATTTATTTATATTAGATGACCTGTAAGTTCGGATCCATGTTATATGTTGTTACATATCTATGTTATATTTTTATGCTTTTTTTTTTAAATATGATTAAATGGAATTTCTGATGTATTTTCCTTATTTAATTCCTTTTTGTTCTTAAAAAACCTGCTATTGAAATAATAGAGAAGTATATTTGGTTTGGCATCTTTTAAGTTTAAAATTAACATTGTTTTTTTTCTCTAGAACAGTGAAAAATTTACTTATTTTTGCGTATACATTTAAGCATTTGACTAACTTAAAACAGTTATTTCTGTATTAAATAGTTTTCCATTAAGGTATTCGACTACCCTAAAATCATGACTTTTTTCAAAAATTAACAACAATTTTTTATGTTTTTATTTTACAGGCCATCTTATTAGCTTAATAAAATACCAAGTTTTTTATTTTTCCATTCACTAGAACAAAAACTACAAGTGTTTTAATAAGAGCAGATGCCACAACTTTAGACAAGATATCAAACATTAAAATGCGTTTTACTCGAAATGTGTTTTTTTCGAAAAGCTCAAACGGGGGCAAAGAATGCTCAAAAAGTTTTGGAAGTAAATCGCTGAAATATTTTGTGTGTATTCTGTATACCTGTAGAAGTGTTTTGACCTTCAGATTTATCAATCACTATTTTATTTCAGAATTTACAGTCCTTTATGTGAATATAATCACTATTTTTAAAGCAAATTTATATGATCACTAGCATAAAGTGCTCTAGTTTTTGTAAAAATTAAAATATCTCTTATCCTGAAAATAATTTCAAACATGAGTAACAAAGTAACACATCAAAATTGAAAAATTAAGAATTTGTTTATGAAACATTTGTACAGAGCGTGATTTGTACCCCGTTTATGCAATTTTTTGTACATTTTCACCCGTTTTTTCTGATTTTAATGATAATAAAAAAAATTTCTGTTTACAATTTTAGGATTTTTTTCTTAAAATATACTAAATAAATCTAAAAATCACAAAAAGTCCCCATGTTTCCATTTTTTTCAAAAAACAGCTGTCGCAAGTAATCGGATACTTTAACAAAGCTTGCTGAAAATCAGTAAAAATATTAGAGGAATAAGCAATGATAATTTTATGGGTTATGTATTCGGCAAATAAGCTTCCCTAACTTTATATGCCAGAACAACCAAAGTCTTAATTTTTGGTGTAACAGTACAAATATTTCACTTATGTTATTGTTGGTATGGAAATTCTCCCCCAAGGGTGCTTATGTATATCCCTGTAAATGACCGTTAGATACCATATTTATCTCATTTCCGAGATAACGACTTTCCTCTCTCGAAAGTCTATCGAACCTCGCTCTAGAACAGCTTGAAGCTGTAAATGATTCACTGTGATCAGATGAGAAGATGACTTTTAATAAGGTGTTTCCTTCTAACTTCCACAACACGGCAAAAATCCAAGTGCGATGTTAAGGAGTACTGGAAAGCTAAAATCTTATTTTTTTGACAATTTGAGATTTTTACATTTTCAAATTGTATAGATTTCATCCTTTCTAAAAATACTACTTTAACTTCTAGGGTATTTAGATATCCTTAAAGCCTATTTTTAAATAATCGTTCAATCTGGGTCATGCCCCTTTTAATGGCGAAAAATATAAACAAAGAACTTCGTTTTTGCTTAAAAGTGTAACGTCTGATATAAACCAAAACAAGTATCTTTTATTTTAAACTGAACCTTTTATTTTTTTATTCCCTAGCCAATTAGAAGTCTCACTGTATACATTAAAATCAATTTATCTCAAAATGTCAAATTTTATTGTGCGATGTACCTTTTCTGAGAAACTACTGTTCACAGTAAATTGCTTATGGAATATTTATAACGATGTTTAATATATACTGAAATGAGCTTTTTACAAATTTTTTAAGTGAAAAATGGGTCTAATTTCGCAATGTTTGATAAAATATTTCATAATTTATTAAAAAAATTCAAAATTAGCTAAAAGCTAATTTCAGTTAAATGAGAGGTGTACTTTAATTGTATGAAAAATTTCAAGCATGTACATATAACAAATTTTGAGAAAAGGTACATCGAAAACAGCCAATTTAACATTGTCAGTATAGAGAAAGAGAGAGGGTTCCAACTCCCCTTAAAAAAGGCTTGTACGTTAAAAAAGATTGTTTGACCAGTCACCTTTACCGAATGAGAATATGTGAAAGCTCAGAATGCATTATCCGCAGTCTGGGAGAGGACATGGCTCTATCTCACCTTCCTGTCTACCCTCCACTTGTTTCCTCTACTGTGTATGGTAGGTTACTGGGAGGCCATAAGGGCTAACATGTCGAAATGTGAAGCTCAAAGCAATGAGCCTTCCACACCAAGCAAAACTGAGAATTAAGAGACTCGACAGAGTTAATATCCATCAAGTACAGTGAGATATGAAGATATCAACTCAAATATTTTTAAATTCTCTCTCTCACTCCCCCTACTCCCACAAAAGACGATTCACGAAGATGACACCTGAGTAAGGACTTTTGATTTTTTTAAATTCATTTACTTATTACAATTTACTGTTACTTTAGGTATCCGAGTACGTTCGGAACCGTGGTTTTAAAAAAGCGCATAAATGGATAATTTTCGTGATATTTAGTGTCACTTAGATAGGAATGCATGTATAAAATTGTTTCGAGGACATTTTGACAAAAATAAAAAAATATATTAATAAAAATACTTAATTGAATTTATCTACTATATACATGGGAATAATCAATCAAAAAAATAATTATGGGGGGGGTGCGCCACTGACATTGGGTGGACCGCAATAGCTCGAAAAAATTAGAAGTAGCCCGCACCCTTGAAAAGTCTGCCTACCCCTGTTTTAAATCTACAATCGTAAATATATTCTGACTGTCGAGAGAAGGTAGCTTCAAGTCCTGATGGCACTAAATACACCCCCGTGCACAACTGAAAGTCTCATGGTGTCGTAGAAGTTTGGAAAACGAGTTGTGAGCTCAGGTGTCGTCCTCATCATTTGTTCATGGTTCAAAATTATTTTTTCTTCTCCAAAAGCTCAACAGCCTTTGCAGTCCAAGCTTGACTCGCTGACCCTTCTCCAGTTGACCTCATCAGTCACGACGGCCTTCTAACGGTTGATTTCCATTAGCTTGATGTCTTTTTCAGCATCGTCTAACCATCGTGTAGGTGGTCGTCTTCTACAACTGGTTGCTTCAATTTTCGAAAAAAGTTACTTTTTTGGTAGGAGAATCATCGGAATATCTGTACAGAGTACAACCACCTAATACGTGATGCTTTTATAGTTCTCACAATGTCAGTCCCGCCATATTTGACATATTTCCAGTAAATTCCATGATTGTAAAGAATTCTCCATTCTTTGCTCTCTTGAATAGGTCCAAAGATTTTCCTTCTAAATTGTGCAACATTTCTTCCTCTGCTTCATTGAGTGTTTAACATTCACTTCCATACCAAGCAATAGACATCATTTAAGTTTTATATATGCACATCTTGGTGTTTATATAAATCAAAATTGCAAGGTTCACCAATAATAACTTTCATGTTATCTGAGTGTAACGTCACTAAACAATCAATCAATCAAATTTCAAAAAGGAAATTTTAATCCTTTTTGATGTGTAGCATCTTTCCTCTTGGTTGCTGGATATATGGGATATATGTTGGGATTGATTTCGTGAAAAGGGACGGATGTGTGTAACAGGATGTGAAATAAGCGAGCACTACTTGATTTGACCAAAGAGAGTGCGTGGCTGTGTCTTTTCGCTACCCTCGCATGGGCATCCAACTCTAGTAGCCATCAAGCACTAGAGCGCTTGACTCTAAATCCGTTAGTCATGATATTGGGGGACATAAGTGCGGCGGAATGTTTATTTGAAAATCGACAAACAGTGATTTCGGTGGTCGTATACATTTCTTCGAATCAAACGGTTAAAAAAAATTAAAGATTTCCTGCATTTTGTACTTTTACCATATAACAAAGGTGGTTCTGCTCTTTTAGAAAAATTATCACTCGCTTCTCCTGATTTTGAGTGGTGATTATATCTTTAACTTCAGTTTGCCAAAAGCTGAGCTGTTCATAGCTTTTATGAATGATGAACTCAAGCTCGAAATGGACAAAAATTAGAATGTTTCGACTGCTAACAGTGGTAGTGTTATTGACGCTGTTTTTCAATGGTTTTTAAATAATTTGAAATCACAAGTATATGTGTCATATTTAAGTTATCATAAGTCTATTGTCTCCCCTTTTCCCCCAAATTGAACAAAATCATTATTTTTGAAAAAAATATTGCACATTACTCCTTTTTTAGTTGAATACAATTTTCTTTAAAAGATATAATTATTCATGAAAATTTTTTCCAATCATCCCCGGGTTTTTTTCATTTTTTTTTTAAAAAAATTTAATGTTGCGTATTTACCACGAAAACATGTCAGATGTTTCACATCATATGCGACTACTATAAGACTCGTTTCTTTTTTAGTAATTTTGGACTAATAAATACATTTTTTCCATTTGACATTAATTTCAAAGTTAGAAAACGTAATTTTGCAAAATGGGGATAATTCAACTTATTATATGATAACGGCATATTATATGATTTTAATGTAATCTTGATTGTAATTTTTAAAATTTCTTGCCAATACAAAGATTTTTAAATTTCTTTCTTAATTTCATTGTGATAGATATAAAGCTAAAAAGAATAAATATTCTATATGAATCTTACTTTTCCTTTAACCAAAAATCATGGTTAGATGTTTTACATTTCTTTTTCCTTTTCTTCTTTTTTGATTCATGTAACAATATGTAATGTGAATGGTATCATAAAAAATTCTTAACAGAAAATTCTTTAGATAATTTACAATTTTAAAACCCCGGGAAAACTAATTTTTTCTTTTTGAAAATTTTTCCAAAACTCTTTTAAATGTAATAAAAATTTTAAATATATGTGCAGAAATAAATAAAAGTCAAGAAAAAAAAGTCTTTTTTTAAAAAATATTTTTTGAGAAATCTTTGTTTTTATGTATATCTGTCAATTAAAGTATTTGTAATAACTTACTTCTTGTTAGGATAAAATTTCGTCTCAAATTTCACGTATTGCAATCTGATAAAAATAATTTAGAATGGTATATTACTACCTATATAAATCTTAAAATGCTTTTTTATTTAGAAAAATACCTTTGATAACGATTTTTTTAGCAATTGTTTTGTAAAACCCAAAAAAACTTTTTTAGCAAAATTTGCGATTTTTGATCAATCGATTCGAATTTGAATGATATTTGTATAAAAAATGTTGGATTATAATACTTACTCAAAAAAGGGATATGAAGTGTTTGAAGAAGTTGAAACTCATCAATTGGTTTTTGTACTCAAGATATTGAAGAGGGATTTGCGTGCTCTTGTGTTTTTTTATTTTTTCAAGTCAATATTTGTGTTCTTTTGAAAAAAAATTTCCCGAAAGACAAAAAATGCTCTTTTCGGATTTAAAATTTGTGATTTACATGTTTACGAAATCATGAAATTGAAAAATATTTACGAAATTCGGAAAGTTCATAGAAAAAGAATATTTCTGCTAAGTTCACGATTATTATGAAATTCAAGCATAAATCAATTTTAAATGAAATATGTGTAGAAAATTTAATAACTGAAAAATATTAAGAAAATAAAACCTCCTTCCGCTGTACTGTACTTAGGATATTTTACAGCTTTTTATTTTTACATTAATTAATTGAAAGTATTTGATTTTTTTACAGTTCTTAAGATAGTTCTTTTTAATATATTATCTTGTTCCAAGTTCCTTGTTTTTTAATTCCAAATAAACATTTCAAAATTTTTCTCTATCGTTTTATTTTATAAACTAACCAAACCACGGCTATACATAGAACTACTGGGACAAAAAATATATCAGACGATAACGTTACATACAACAATCGATTGAATAAAAAAAAAATCAAACAAGAATTATAGTTGCCAATCTCTGAACTAAATAATTAACTACTTCCCTTTTAGCTGTTTGAATTTACCCATCGGATTTAGAAAATGCGCTAAAAATTTAATTTCATAGAGATTGTCAAACTTCTGTTGCACTAGTTACTACACAGTCTACTTGGAAGAAGAAATAATTTTATGACTAACACTTGAAAAAATATTATGCAAAGGTAACAAGAATTATTGCTAAATACTAAACTTAAGGATTTTTATGATTTTAAAGAAGTGTAATGGTTTTGTTGAAAGTTAAATATTTTTTGAAAAAAAGAATGTTTTTATTTTTGAAAAAAAATTTTTATTTATAAATAAGAAGGGAAAAATCAACATATATCCATTAATAATAATTTTTTTCCTTCTTTTATGAAAGCTTCTGGGTTTAAAATTTAATTATTGGGGGATACTTATTCAAGGATATTTCGCATGTTTATTACTCTGCGATGATGATTCAAATGGAGTTTGAATGAAGAAAAATGAATTTACAAAACAATTGTACACAATGTATTAAAAAGTATAGAAAATTTGCTTAGAATTTTTCTGAAAGAATCAAAAGTAAGTTTTCAAACAAGACGAATAACGGTATGGAGCGTATCTATGAGGGATGTTCGGAAACTAAGTACCTTTTCGTTCTAATGCAACCGTAGTGTAGACAGACTCAACCTTAGTCACATGTCTTTGTTCGAGTTCAAACCCAATTCTCCCCAAAATTTTATTTGGGGTCCGTTTTTAATCATAATTTTATCGGCCCCTTTATCAAAAAAGTATTGAATGCAATAATAAGCACCTTGACGCTAAAGCCAAACTCTTAATTATAAACCGTACAAAAAAAGATAAGTATTTAATTTTATACATGTTAATTTTGTAAAATTTTATATTGTATTTTTCTAATTTTTTAAATTTTAAAGAGTGACTCAAACAAAAAAAATAAAACCCCGCCAGATACAGAAAAAATCAGTGCGTTTTTAATCGAAACCTTTTGAAAACTTTCCCCCAAGACAAGCCCATGGAGTCGCTAATACTTATTAAACTTGTTTTAATTTTTAAAAAGTTATTTTAAAAAATTTTCAGCACTGATACATTAAAAGTATACTGTATGAGTACCCACTCTTCGCACGAGTTCTTTTTTTAAAACTAAAAACATTCTTGATATAATAGCTGAATAGTCAGGAGAGTAAACCCAAATGCGCGACAATGTTTTACGAAAATGTAAAATGATATTTTGAAATGAATGCTCATATTATTTATTAGTTTTAGGCGAATTTTGTAATTTTAAGCCTCACAAAATCAGCATTTAGAATTAATCTTAAATAATAAAAAATAATATAAAATTCCGATGAAGAATAATTATGTTATTTTTAATATTTAAAGCAAGAAGACATCAAAATGTTTTATCCCGGGAGCAGGCACACACTCGATACTAACGTTAATGGTCACGCATGATGATTGAGTCACCCCAATCTTTTTTTTTTATATAATTATTTTTATTGCACAATACAAGTCATGATTCCAGTGAATAATTTAATTAAGAGAAAGTATACTTAACTACTTTCAAGGACTTTTCAATTTTTCTTTGGTAAAAAATAAACAGTTTTGCCAGAATTCACAATTTCGTGATGTGTATGCCCCGCGTCACCACTTCCGGGTTAAAAGTGTATTCAATATAATAAGATGGATGTTACTGCTAAAAAAATTGTGTAAAACGCTTTTCATTATGCTTTATAAGTTTGAGAATACTCATAAAAATAAATCTTGACCAAGTAATCCTTCAAAGTTCTCTTTGTGGTTTTCCAAATATCATAAAACTCTTTTACATGGAAAAAAACAGATAAATACATTATTTACAATTTCCCAAAATGAGAAACAAACACATATAAGAGAGGGTTCATAACTTACTGTACCAATAACTTAGAAGGTCAAACAGATAATCAGCAAATTATTCTGCTGCCTACAGCTATAATGTACAGTATTTCAAATCAGTGATGAACTTTTTATATTCCTAAATTTTTTCAATTCTGGTTCTGGGTTTGGTTTTCTCTGAAAGAGTAGTATTTTAGGTTTAAAAAGAAAACGTAATAAAAATTCTCTTTTCATGGGATTACAGCAAATCAAATAAAAGTAGCTGATATATATAATTTATATCAGAGTGCATTTTTTATTATGTCTGAAAGTATTTTGTTTTAATTCTTTCTAGTAAATTAATTATTTTTTAAATCTTTTATTTTCGATATGCTCGCGCACCCCCAGGGGGTGCTCCCCACAGTTTGAGAAACGCTGCAGTACACTGATGCGTTTATAGTCCGATTGTGTTGTTTTAACATGTATTATTAACCGTTCAAAATTTTATGACGATTGCTTGTCCCGCCAGCATTAAAGTGCATTCTGTAATCCGTTTTTTGAAAGCAAGAATTGTTAAGACAATTGAAATTGATCCTCAACTTGTAAAGAGTTGTGGTGCAAACGTAGTGAGTGATAGAAGGGTGAGAGAAAGTGGGCTCTACAATCGAATGAGGGGTTCACCAATGTTCATGACGAAGCACAGAGTGTCTTCCTTAAGACGATTGCCGATTCCACCGACTGTGATGTGCGTTCTGTAATCCGTTTTTGAACGCAAGGAATGTCCAGCCAGTTGAAGTTCATTGTCAAGTTGTAGAGATTTATGGCGAAAATGTAATGAGTGATTGAATGTCGAGAGTGGGTTCGACAATTTAATGATGGGTACACCAATGTTCATGACGATGCATGAAGTGGGGCAGTCTTCTGTTGTCAAATATGATTTGAATGAAAAAGTGAATGAGAAATCCGTGAAAACCGATGATTTTCAACAAGATCGCTTTATGATTCCACTTAGTAGCGGACCTCTACTCTGGTGGCATCTTTCTTTAAAGATGGTATAGACAAGTAGGGTTTCTGATATCACAAATGTCTGAACAAAGGTACTCGTAGTAACTATACAGAAAAATAGTTCCCTTGCTTATTCTGTCATGTAAAATTAATTTTGTTTTGAAAAAAAATTTTATGTGAGTTTTTCCAACATGGTACTCAATTTCAGGACGCGCCTCGTAAATATATAAAATCAATATATTACAATCGATAACATACCCAAACTTACACACATGTAATGAATTCATGATAAAGCTTTATTCTGAGGAAACTATAAATATTTGATGAAAATGGAATATTTTCGTAGAATTAGATCATGAGAAATTTTTATCGTGTTATTAAATTTATTTTTGAAATTAGAAAGGCTGGATATTTTTCCAACGGCGCAATCAGTCGTGGAATATTGATGAAACACTCCACCGTCTTGTAAATTTGTGACTTAAGACAGCATACAAAAATCAATATTAGAAAATTATGATTTTGTTTGTGGAATAATGTTTATAAATAATTTTATCGTGAGAGAGAAAAAAACAATTCAAGATAAAATAAATATTCTTTCTTTTCATCCTAAAAACGGCTCTGATTTCCCTGTTTACATTAAAAAGGGTAAAAAAATAATAATATTGAATACTGTTCCTTCGCTTATTCCAAATACAGTAAGTCATCGATAGTTCAACATCTTTTAACCGGAAGACGTTTAATATATGCATCTATATTTTTTAAATAAATACGTTATTAAATAAGACGTTGATTTGAAATCTCCCTTGGGAAATTATTTATTATTTTGTTCCGTCCGTGTTTATTTTTCTGTACAAAGTGTTTTGTTGTATTATTACTTTTATCAAATTAGGAATTTTCATCCCTCCTTATCCATGCACGTTCCCACCTTTACACTCCCATCAATAAAACCCCTTCGGGGAATTTAAGAAAACTTAATTTCCTTTGGTTTTTTTCCCACAAAAAGTTTGACTTTTTTAAAAGGAAAAATTTTCCATGGAAACCTTGAAAGCCCCAAATTCACCCAAAATTTTGAACCAACCCCAAAGCCCGGGGGGCCCAGAAACACGGAGGGAGTTTAAAAAATGTTTTTTGAAAGACAAAATGTTTATACAGCGTTATTTGTACACAGATAAGTAAATTCCATATAATGCTGAATTTTTGTATACAAATAGAAGGTGATTGTAATTAAAGTCACTGTTTCAAAATGCTGTAAAAGAGAACCATTGGTCAGAAGGACTTCAAATTTAAATTGAATATCCTTGAAGAAGGGGGAGGGGAATGGTATTGCGAAAAAGAAAAGTTCCAAAATGTATCAATAGATAGCGCCGAAAGCAGCATGATGAAAGTGGATTAGGCTACAACTAGTATTTTGAATCGAATTACAATGACTTTGGCATGAGTTGCTCAAAAAACAAACTGTACTGTTCAATGTGTATGATTGCTTTGGTTTTTTGGCAAAAATAATGACTTTTAAGTCATTTAATAATTGAAGCCGCGCGCGTGTTAGAGTAAAACTCATCAACCACATTAAGGTTGTATCACATTGGATGAGAAAAATCGACTTTTAATTGTTCTTGGGTGGAAAATCCGCATAAAAAACAATAATAAAAACACGAAGTATTTTTATTTTCTTATACTTTATACCATTTCTTCCTTCTTCGAGTATATTCACTTGAAATTTGAAGTCATTCTGAACAGTAGTTCTTTCTTTACAGTATTTTGAAATGGGAACTTTAATTATAATCACCCGTACTTCGTAAAGTATTAATTATCCAATTATTAAACTTTCTTAGCTATTTATCAGAATAAGTTTTAAAAACATGCATTTTAGTGGTAAAATCAAAAAGTAAGTACATAAAACTGTAATATGTATAAGAAAAATTTTCAATATTTCTCTAATACTAAAATTAATACTATCTTCTCAAAAATGTTGCATTGCTTCAAAAAATCTATAGAATAAATTTATGTAGAATTATTTTAGTAAAACTTAAAAATAATTCTTTTTTTTTCTTTTAAAAAAAAACAACCCTTAAAAATTTTTAATTTTTGAGATAAAATAAAAAAATAACAATCCCAAACTAGGGGATTTGACTAAACCAAAACTCGAAAAAGAGTCATTTGTGAATCCGAGTCAATCCAGTTTCAATGATTCTTTCGCCATTTATCCGAAAGTCATTGTTCGTGTAACAGCACGTCACCCATTGCGCGGGTAAATGTTATTTATCCAATCCCCAATCATCATTCTGTTGATATCTTCCAGTTTCTGCAATTTGTGGAAGTGCGTTCTTTCTGACAGAAAACAGAGGAAAGTTCTCGATTATCCCCAGAGGCCCAGAGAATAAACAGTACAATGTTTTCGTTTTTTCGGTCTTTTTCCTTTGTTCGGTGGCAATAGTGTTTTGACTGAGAAATGCAGCTGCTTTATGAGATGAACGTTAATGGCGTTTCATACCTAGCTGTCAATACAGGCAAGATGTCTTGTTCTCTTTCTCCTTCAGGAAATGGGCATTTTCTTTGAATCATAACAATAACATAGTTTGAGGCAATGTTGACAATTTGTTGTTTTTTTAAAAAGAAATAGAGGAATTTATCTCTGTATATAAAAGTAATTTCTTCTGTGGTAAATATGAAATAGATCCACAGTAAATTGATATACATGAATAGGATTATAAACAAATATGATATTCATACACCAAATTTAGTCATCTATTTATATTCCAAGGAGGGTTACGGGTGAGTTTTTTTTTATTTTTTAAGTCGTTTTTGAAATGTTAAGCCTACAAATTTGGTAAGCATGCTACTCTTTAGTTGAGAAGGAGATGCGTTGTGAACGAGTTTTGGGGGAAAACGACACCGGGGGAGTTGAGGGGGGGGTAATATTAAAAAATTTTCCATCTTTGGGAAAATTTAAAACCCGTTCTTTTTTTTAAAAAAAAGGTGGGGGGCCCTTTTAAAAATGGGTTTGAAAAACTGTCGAAAAAATTTTAAAGAAAGTTTTTTTTAAAAAAAAGTTTATTTTTCCCCTTTTTTTGGGTCTACACTATTAAAATTCGTTGGTAAACAAAAAGTATGAACAAGATTAGGGGGTTTTTCTCACTGACCGCACGACGCAGAAACCCCGCCGAAGGTACCAAAAGAGGGAATGATCTGAGGATTCCGTGTTGATCATTTATATTCCGATGTTCCAATTAGTTAAAAATATATTAAATAAAAACCTTAAAATGCATAACTAGTGCCATTTTTTCCCACCAGGGGCAAAGTTCAAATTCTCCGAACTTTTTTTTCAGACGTTTTTAAAACGCAATCTGATTTTTTTTTTTATGAGACTCAGCCAAAAAAATAACTATAGAATCGCAAAGAACATTTACTTCTCCACGACACGGTATAGTTTTTTTTTTTACAAAATAATTCTATTTTTTACGATTTCTTAAAAAATGAGTCAAAATCGATACGTTTTTATTACAGTGATTTCTAAATCGTTCCGCTTGCTTTTTTTTCGTGTTAATGAAATGATATTTTAAACAAAAAATTTCCATGCATTTCTTTTTTAGAATCAGTCATTTAAAAAATTAAATGTCAAAAACTTTTTATTTTTTTTATTTTTCAAAACATACTTCAAATTTTATTTATATACCTTATAACTTCTTTATTTATCAAAGTAAACTCCCGAAACTTTTTGCCATGCGTAAAACAATATTATCCGTAATCTGTACAAAGATTGAAAAAATTGCTTATAAGAAATACGGTTTTTTTTAAAAAAAAATTGTGTTTTTCGTTTTTTTCCCTTTTTGTGAGAAGTATTTAAGTATTATTTTTGTTACATATTTTGCTTAAAAATTACTGTTGTTTGCAATCGATATATGAAATTTGAAGGCTAAAACTTGAAAATAAAGCCAGAAAAATAAAATTAAACTTTAACAAATAACACAATGCGAAATTGAATATCTCTTCTTTTTATTTTGAAGGTCTTTTCACAGCTTTTCTCCGAAGATAGGGCAGCGTGATTGCTTAAAGCCCTTATTTATAAACGGTAGTACCCGGTTTCGGAGCTGCATCATTGCTTAAATTTTATAATTAAAAAAATACACATATAAAAACTTCACCAGCAAGTTTGTAATTGGAAAGGTAATTTGTTTCGTCACGATACAGTTTTTTTTCCTTCAAAACAACGATACTTAACATATTATATGATTTTTTATAAAATAATTCAATATGGATGTGTTTATATGAAAATGATTTTTAAAAAACTCATACTTTGATATTTAGAGTTACTGATTTAAAAAATAAAATGCTGAAAACTTTTTTTACGAATTTTTAAAAAACACTGAAATTTTAAATATTTAATAACTACTTATCAAATTCAAAGTTTTTATAAAAAGAATTGTATGAACTTTTATTTCCGTGTATCGAACATTTCAAAAAATGCTCACAATTTTAATTCAACATTTAATACAGTTGTGAAATTTTGTAATTATAAAAATTTCTACTTTTTTCAACATACAACTATTTTTATAAAGGTATATTTTCGTTTCCGGGGCCTAAAAAGTAGCAAAATGAGTGAGTGAATATGAAAGTCCCACTGTTCAATTACTCGAGAGTTCTGTTAGCGAGAGGGGATGAGGAATTTCCATGACAATATGTTATGCATTTAAAAATGTTCGTGCAACGCCGGGGGGAAATAAACCTGCCTGACAAAGAAAAGAAGCGAAAAATTTCGTAACTGGGAATTTTAAGTTATACACTCGGTAAAAGCCCGATCAACGTCGGGCTAAACGGAGGAGGGGGGAGGGGTGTGGAAGTCAGTTTGAAAAAGAGTATTAGAAGTGGTGATTTTATGAAGGAAAGGGGAAACTTACAAAGGTAGACAAAGCCCGTGCAACGCCGGGCCATGCAGCTAGTTTAAATAAAAGCTTGTTTTTTTAAAAAAGTCTTTTTACTTTAAATTTTTTTGGTTGAAGTGAAGAGTCTCGTAAGCTTATTTGATTAACTAGTTTAACTATCAATGCTTCTTTGTGAATTTTAAACTTTTTCACGTGTCCTAGAACTTTAAAACGGATTAATATTGTATCTAAACTCAGTAAAGTAATCTATTATTAATGAATAATTCATAATCACAAATTACTATGTAACATCATTTTATAAGTTATGTTCTTTAGACAAATAATAGTTCAAATGTAATATTGTATAGTTAAAATGAATTTGGAGAACTATTCATGTTTTAATTATAATATTTCAAAGGCCAGTTCCTTTTTTTTTAAAAAAAAAGTTATTCTATTTTTTAAGTATTTCCCATTATATATATATACACGATTTGGAACAAACAAATTAAAAGTTAGAATTCATAAATTGTACATTTATAAAAGTCTCAATTAAAAAATACACCATTATTTAAATTTTAATATTTAATCGCGAAACTCTTAGAATAAAGAAATAGAATTAAATATTTATAGAATATTTACAATTCTAATGCGAATTGAAAATTCATTTATTTTACTACGTCTTTAAATTTTCTTAAAACTTTCATATGTGCATATTAAATTCATTTCCTTGAACGAATACTTTAATCTTCTTATTGAATAAAACATCATTATAATCTCTAATTTTACCGTCAAAGTGTTATGTAGACTTAGTTGTTAAATTTGAATAACGTTCTTTTTTCTTTTACACGTTTGGGCATAAAGGTGTTAAAAATCATTTTTGATATTTGAAGCATTTTTAAACACATGTCTTTCGAATTAATGATATTTGTTTCAAATATCGAATAAAAGATGTGTGGAAAAAAAGTTATATTTAATTATCTTTAATTCGCACGCCCTCAGACTTGTTAAGAAAAATATAATTGAATTTGAATGCTAATGCAACCAAATAATGAATGATGCAGAATTTATCTGGAAGTAGATTTCTCTTTGCGTTGTCATTATAGCTACTGTTATTTCCATTGTGGAATCTCAAGGAATCTCAAGGGTGTGAACTTTGTCTCAAAGGCTAAAATTATAAATAAGTTTCAAACAGATATATTCTTTGAATTAAAACTAAGTAATTCGAATCTTTTATACGTTATTTATGAAGAAATGAGGTTTCAAAGAATGCAAAATGTTTAAATATAATCATAATTTTAAAAATTATAAGTATATGAAAATAAGAAACAACTGTATGAAATATTAATTAAGTTGTACGTTGTGCTTGATAATTTCTAAAATATTAACTGTAATTACTAGCAATAAGTTGATTTTTAAAATTAAATGCATCCTTAGTACACTATAGCAATTTTTATACAAAAAGAATAATAATAATAATAAAAAAATGTAATTTTAAATTTTTCTTAAAATTTCAATATTTTTCAAAGTTTTTTGAAATATAAATGAAATATAATACAAAATTAGATAGGGTTTGAAGAGTATGATACATTCTATAACACTTTCTTTTAAATTCCTATTCTTTTATTCATCAACGGCTACTATATTTTAGAAAACAGCAGGCGCAACATAAAAATTGCTTAATATTTATTACAGAAATGTTTCGTAATTTCATATGATTACAATTTTCAAAATTTCAGTACACTTTAAACATTTTTTACTTTTTTAAATCCTTATACCTTTATAAATAATGGGTAAAATATTCGAATTACTTAATTTTAATTTGAAAGAATTGTGTCTATTTGAAAATTGCTTACATTTTCAGCCCTCGAGACAAAAGTAACACCCCTGAGACACCTAACCCTTTATCTACCGCATAATGATTTATCATAGTTTTTTTCATGCAATATTTTTTTTAATCACTACAATGAAAATGAAGGGACATACATAAACAAAATATTCAATTTTGGGAAATTCAATCCGTTAGAGCTGATTAATTAAATAAATATATTCAACTGTAAAATTAATTATATACACTGTTCACTAAAAACAAATAGCGACATCATTTTTTAAGGTCTTTATTAACATACAAAAAAAAAATAACAATTGTCTATTTGACATTAACTACTTTTTCGGAACAAAAATGACAATCTTCGCAATCAGCTGAAAAAACCGTCAGCTGAAAACGCAATTTCTGCTATATTTCTGCCCCGCTAAAATACTCATCATAGAACCCGCGCTGCCATATATCTTGGAAGAGTGAATTTAAAAAAATATTCCTGTTATGTATTGTCATTTGTAAAAATGGTTATTCTATGTAATTTTAAAGTGAATGGTACTTACTATATATATATATATATAGTACTGTCGGTAGACTTAATGGCATAGTGGGCATCTGCTGGGAAAAATCTGAAAAGAAAGTACACATTAATGATGTTGTACTGAGTTTTGTTTATAAAAAGATAACAGCGTTTGGAAACTAATTTTAAATCAGAATTAAAGATTTTTAAATTTTTTATTTAAGATTTAAACACGGTAGGAAAAAATTAATATGAAAATAAATATTTGTATTTAATCAAATAATTTTTCTGATAATACAAGATGCATGAAGCATTAAATTATTAAGCATAATATCACCTTTTCATATTTTTAGTACCATTGTGTTTTTTTACTCATTATATTCTAATATTTTATAGTTACCTAATGAATTTTGGGGCCCACACCCGAAGGGGTGATCAATCTTAAACAATCGGCCTTTAGTCGGGTTCGAAACCAAGTGCCACTGAAGATCCGTCGATCAGAAGAGTGGATGTAGGTTAAGTCTTCACCCGAAATTCCATTGCTATGATGGGGTTTTAGAAGGGGGGGGTGTCCCCCATTTTCATTTTTTTTCCTTCACATTGTTCAAATTACAAACCCCCAAAGCCTCGTATCGTTTACTAATGCAAAGTAATTTAAAATCAAATCAAATCTAATGAAACTTGCTTTTTATTCCCATGTGTGTGTTCTACGAGATTTTATTTAATCTCGATAAATGTTGAAAAATGCTATTTACTTTCAGACTAGAATGAGAATATAACATTGTTTGATGAATTTTTGCTGAGTAAATAAAAATAACAACTGATAATTAAAAACGTAATTCAATCTCAAAATAAATCTTCAATTTGGAAAACTGAGGTCACAGGTCAAGTTAATGACTCTACTTTTTTGGAATCCAATGAATTATTGGGACGCGACATTGAAAGATCTTAATTTAAACGTAATGCTACTGTACTAAATTCCGATTAAATCTTATTTCGATAAAAAAAAAAAAACTCGAGTTGAGGAAGATACATTATTCCTGTATGTTTTATAAACGTACCTGGCCTTCGAAATTCTTGTTTGGATTGAAATCTGTTTAGTTTTCATGTTAGCGTTATGTTTAGTCCTCATAAATTTAATTATATTTGTATACCCTATATAAAAAAATATATATATATATATATATATATATATATATATATATATAATTATATAAGAATAAAAATAAAATAAGATACCGTGAAATAGTTAACAAAAACAAAACAAAATAATAACCTACAAAACCAAAAAAAGAAAGAAATTTGGGGATCAAGGACATAACAAATGTAGAACAAAAAAACTTTTACAAAAAGGGGGAAATATTATGACTTCTAGCGCTGTCACCGAATTAGGCCAGTGATTTGGTTAAGTAATGCTGTATGGGTACCTTCCCCTACAGCAAAAATTTTAAATAATAGAAAAAAAAGAGACTTGTTGAAAGTTAAGCCTATTCCTAAAAACAGTGGGTATAAACCAGAGTAAAGTAAAATGAAATTATTAAAAGAGAACAATAATGTTTATCTCATAGAAAAAAGTAATAAGAAAAATTCCATATATATATACATGTTACATCTAGGTGACAAACTACGTCATTTTGAATCATCTTATAGTTGAATGTAATATCTAAGTTTAAAGATTAATATTTTTTGTTAGTTTGAATTACACAATCAGTCCTCTGTAACCCATTTTGAATTTCACTTGGTATGGTAAAAAAAAATCCTAAGTAATTTATTAACCTTTTCGTGGAATATTTGTTTCTTTTGAATTTATAGTTGTTTTTGTTTTATTAACAGTTAAACAATATCATTTAAGGAAATATATTTTATTTTGCCAAATTTTATGTTTACACTTAAATGTTAAGGGTGGGTAGAATACTTCCCAAGGAACCATTTACCACCATAAAGGAGATTAAATTTAATGGTGATCATTTGCTATGAAAATATATGAGAAGTATGTTGCAATGCACAAGGGAACATCACATTCTGCACACATATTGCAGGTCCTCTTTTTTTGTCCCTTTCTAAATTTTCTACATAGTCTGAAGCTGGAAAGCCTCTTTTGCAAATGATTTCCTACACTGACTGATTGTTCATCCTTCGGAACTACACACTCCTTTACTTGGAAGCTAGCAGGACATCATTTTCCTTTTTCTTCAGGAATATCTGTCTATTAGCTGACGAGCCAATGCTATATGGAATGTTAGCTGGTCTAAACTTCTGTTTCTTTTGTTCACTTTTCACAGTATGAAACTATTTATGATGGTAAGGTCAGTAAGAAAATAAAAGATACGATGCCAACACTTTACAAATCTTCTTCTTATTTGATATCTATCTTATCTTTGATCGAAGCGATCGTCCCCTCTCATGATATCGTTATATACAGCGACAGCTTTTGGAGCAGGTACTTTTTTTTTGTCCGAATTACAGATGTCATAATCACTGGATTATGTACTGTGGCACAAAACTGAAGAGGGAATAAGTCTTCCTATCGTTATAATAGCAAGGCTAAATATGTCATAATGGGTTTTGCGCTTCTCACAGTTGTATTTTGTAAGATCATGAAGATGGAAAGCAACCCTTCCAAGGCCCATGAAAGGGTTAAATGTAAAGTGGAAATTCTTACTTTTAAGGGAGAATATTTTATATGCACAAAAATATCTCGAGGCTTGTGTCGTTTAGGGAAAATCTATGAGTAGCTTGAGACTTAATGAATTAAATTATTAATTTATTAGGTCTACAGCTATTAATTGCAATGTTTACAGTTAAACACAAGTTAATCAAACTATTGAGCGTTTCAAAGCAACAGAATACTTTGTCGGTGAAGGAGGAGAACTGAACACAACGTCTCTTTTCAAGTGATGCAAGTGGTATGCCTTTCCATTTCCTTGGGATGGGGCGGCCCCTTTCTACATCTTGAATTCCACAAAAGGTTCGGGCTCCAGGTGGAATCTAGCCATTGATTTTCTCACGGCCATCGATGTTTGGCGTGATGTCGGATGAAAGGATTTCACGGTTAACATTGAGACATTCTCTTTTTATTCTTGGTTGAAATTGTGTCTGTTCTATGGATAAATAGAAAAATTCTGGAATAAAATAGATTAATTGGATCATGTCGAATGTTTCTTCCCTTCCCACACACATCTAGGTGCCCGAGAGAGAGCCCCGTGCCTCTTACAATGATGCCCCATGTTGGGCACATAGAACAGACACAATTTCAAATAAGAATAGAAAGAGAATGTCTCAATGTTAACCATGAAAGTGGAACAATGACGATAAAATACTAACGATTAGGAGACTATCAAACTTGGATCTTTTTCTTAATAAAGGATCAAACCTATCATCCGATTTAATCTAATATCCAATTAGTCTAGTGAAAAATAGTCACTATAAAGTTTCCTCCTAATAAGAATCAAATCACGATAATTCTAATATTATATCTTCAGTAGCAATCTCACCTGATACGAGTATATCTTCTCTCCTTCTCTCTGTACAAGCTAGAAAACCTCGCCTATTTATAGTGTTAATTTAAATATCACGATTATATCTTTTTCCGAAAGGTTGATTGTGAATAACGCGAATTGATAGCCCAAAGATTTCCCAAGAGGATTAACAAGAAAAACGCGCATAGATCCGTCACAAGGGCATAACGTATTTTATGAGTGCAAGTTGGATATGAATAGCGTAATGTTAACTACATAGAAAAGTCGACCTATCACCTACAAGGCGAGAAAACGTCACAGATTTACTGAGTGATTAATACAAGCTATTTGTTATTAAAGGTTTGAAAAGCTCACACCATTAATGTTTATTAAATACAAGTAATAATAATAATAATATAAAACCCACTTATTATCTCTTTAAGTGACAAGCAATTTTGTTAAAGAACCAATTTTCAAAAACATCATCAGGAAATGAAAACCGTTTTGCTCATTTTCTTCGATGAAACAATTTTATACAATTCATTTAGAGAAGTAAAAATGTTTTGAGTTATAAATATTGTATTACTGTAGTTAATAGTAATAAATAGCACTGACTTTCTTCCTTCTATTTGGAAAAACGTCTGCTTAAAGACTCTCAAACAGACTTGAGGCGTTTAGAAATGGGCTGCCTGTCACCTCGGGAGGCAGGGAAGGAATCGTGATTCGACAAGACGAAGAATTTATTTTTCTTACACCGTCACCCGTGATGGGTAGTAAGCATGAAACTCTGACATAGCTATCTTAGATATATTTGCTTTTCTTATACATGTTCTTTCCTAAGCACATAACTGTTTTTTTCATTTCAAGTTTTTTTGTAAATCATGCTTGATTACACCGGATGAATTTAAAATAAAAAAAAAAAAAATTAAGACGAACATTGCAAAAAATGGAAAATAATAATGATTAATCTAAAGACAAATTTTTGTAAAAATCCTGAAAAGCATTTTTGTATATTATGTACATATAATTTTCTCACAGTCAAGTTTCTATTCTAAATGTCACAGTTCGACGATGTTTAAGAATGTTAAAAAATAAATGATAATTTAAAAAAAGAAGTATAAGAATTACTTAAAAAGTATGGATTAAAGTAATTTAAACATGGTTAAAAATAATTTAAACATGGAAAATCAGTTTCATAATGTGATGATTCTGTTTTGATTAATCATTAGTGTATTTGACCAATAATGCTTATTCACCATTACAGTGCTATGCTGTAGTTTTTATTTATAATTGAGATTGTTGATTGAATATATTAACGTCATTGTTAGCACACGAGGGCTTTGGCGACGGACCACGAAATTAAACCATGGTCAAGTGAGTGGACGACACCTGAGCTGGCACCTCTCTAACTACCACACCAACGGAGGACGTCATCCTCGACAGATTTAACGTGCATCGCTGCCTAAACGGTGCCTTAGTGGTACTGCTCGAACTGTGACAAGGCAAGCCACGATCCGATACCTATACCACTCGGCTACAAGGCCCTTATAATTGTAGAACTGAAACGGCCTTTACAGTTAACTGTTATTTCAGTTAAAAATATTACCGTCTTCGATTTCTGATCTCTGTTTTTAAATTAACCCAAATCTATTTGGAATGATTTGGAAAAAAGAAAAACAAATGAGGAAGAATTACTTCTTCATAAGCTTAACGGCCTTTTGCAGGGCAAGACTGACACGCTGATTCTACTCAGGTTGATCTTATCAGTTACGATGGCCTTCCATCGGTTGATAACATTAGTTTGAGCTCCTTTTCAACAATGTCTAACCATCATGCAGATAATCGTTCTGTACGTCTGGTCTCTTCAATTTTCGAAAAAGTTACTTTTTTAGTAGGAAAAGCATCAGCATATCTGTACAGATGACTCAATTACCTTATACGGGATGCTTTTATAGTTTTCACAATGCCAATCCCGCCATATTTGACATATTTCATGTAAACTTCATGATTGTAAAGCAGTGCTTCTCAAACTTTCAATATTCGTGACCCAATATTCCTTCATAATTTTCTTTCGCCCCCCATCTAATAACAATGTAAAGTTCCACCTTCGTATATAAACGTCTCGCTCAGCCAAGGCATTAATTTTCTAAACGTATATGTACGTATTTCTCCGAATCTTTTCCGTGCACTGTTATCCATAAAATTATTCCAAAGGCTTTGAATGCAATAAAAGTACCTTAACAATGTTTGAGAAGGATTTACTTATTTCACAGAGAATTTGCTTTTATTTATTTTCACCCCAAAAAACACGGTAAGTGGCATTTGGGAATGAATAGCGTAACTTTAATCGGCAGTTAAGGAATAATTATAAGCCGTACAAAAAAATTATCTAGATAACTGTTAATACAAGCCCATGGAGTAACTGGTAATTATCAAACTTGTTCTTAACTTAGTATCGTTAAATTAATTATAAAATACATTGTACAGTACTGATACATTCACAGAGTGTATATTATCCGTGTAAATGTGTATTTTATTTTTTATTATGTCAATGTATTTTGTCTATTTACTTTCAGTCATTTAATAATTTTCTTAAATAATCTTTTGTTTTCGACTTTTCAATATGCTCGCACCTCCCTCGTAAAATTATCATGCCCCTTTAGAGGGGCGTGCCCCACAGTTTGAGAAACGTTGTTGTAAAGAATTCTCCACACTCATTGTTCTCTTAAATAGGGTCAAAGATTTTCCTTAAAATTTTTCTTCCAAAATTAGCAACTTTCCTTCCTCTGCTTTATAGAGGGTCCAGTCGCTCATCCGGTATAGTGGTTAGCGATGCTGACTGCTGTGCCGTAGGACCTGCGTTCGAATCCTGGAGAAGACATGGATGTTTGTATAGGTATATTGCCCTTGAGGCAAGGGGTACAATAAATAACCTTCGAGCCGCAAGACCTCTCGTGAGGTTGGTGGATGGGGAAGACAGGTGGGAGCCCCTGACCCTCCTCCAGGGTGTTTTCCCTCAAAATTGCGGTGGAGCCGAGCTAGATCATGTTGTCACCTGTATGGTGCTCAAGGCTACGGTCAACAACAGGAGTATATCTAGCCTCTTGCCATGATGAATTTCATGGGACTCGATCTGCCAACGTCAGACAGGTGGCATTCGCAACACAACTGAGGGACCAACATTCATTTTCCCCAACAGGGGGAATATCCCGGGATTTTTTAACATAGTTTCGGTGGCGCACAAAAAGGGGCCCCGGGGGTGGGCCCCCAAAAATTTCCCCTTTTTTGGTACTGATTTTTTATAGAAATAAATTTAGACTTTAATTTGACTTAGGACGTTATGAAAAAACTTCTATTAGCCAAGCAAATTCTATATTTTTTTTTTTTTTTTCAATTTTCAGATCTTTTCTACATGAGATCAGAATTTCTAAGTGTATATATATATATATAATTTATATATATATAATCACAACTCAAAAAAAATTAAAACCGAAACCATATAATTTTATATATATATATATATATATATACCATATATATATATATAAGTAAACTTTTTTAATTTTAAAAAGGTAAAAGTTACCCTTTTCCTTCCCAAAGGGGGAAAACCCAAATGGCTTTCCCAAAAGGGAGACAAAAATTTGAAAGTGGAGAAAGCAAATTAAATATTTTGTAAAATAATTTTTGTGTGGGCTTTTGTGGTCTGTTCATCCAAATGGGTTACATTTGTTTCTCAAAAATGCATTTTTTTCGTCTATATTTGTTTTTTTTTAGCAAAAGGTTTCTTTGGGTTTTTTTATATCCTTTTTCTTAAAGCATTTTTGTTTCATCTGTTTCCTGTAGTTGAAATTAGTTTTTTTCTCTGTCTTTTTTTAGGTTAGTATAAGAATATAGTACTGTTGGTGTAGATAGTTTTAGCGAGGTATGGTATTAGCGTGTTTGTAGCTTAAAATTAATTATTACTTTTAAATTGTTACTTTCCTTGTTTGTATAAATACATTTTTTCTCGTGAAAATTTAAGTTAAAATTTTTGTCAAGCGTAATAAGCTATAAGTGTTTGAAAATTCATTGTTATGTTCAAATTCTTGGTAAAATTCTTCTCTTGTGTGAGTAAACATTTTTTTGTAAAATATATTTTAAAATTAAATAAACACACCTCTCGATAAGATAGATACGAAGGCAACTCCAAGATATTTTGTCTTCTATTTAGGCCAATTCCAAATCCATTTTTTGGTGAGTTCGTGATATTCTTGGTTGAAAAAAATTTAGTAATGTCTTCCAAAAAAGCTGTGATTGAAGTGCTGACTGCATAGTTACTCCGGTAAAAAACTAGTTTTTTAAACATGTGAGATTTCTTTCAAACTCTACACTTTACGTAACATAATTATTTTTGAACCTTAACTTTTAAGAGCGGAAGGTGTCGCTGAATCAAATTGAATTTAATCTCTCAGCTTGTTTTAATAATTAAATTTTACGAGACGATAGTTTAATTTGCTGGTTTCAATATTCAACTGTTTCATGTTGATTATTTAATAAGTAAAATTTAATTCTTTAAATAATTATTTTTAAATTTAAATTTAAATTTTTTATTAATTGGGGTTAATTTATCGTATTGTCATCCATTACAATCTTATACAGAAAATTTCAGCTCAATGCAGCTCCTTAAAACGTGAAAAAAAGTTTTTAAAGTTTTGATCCAAGTCACCAACATGGTCACCCAGTCACCAAAAAAGATGTCATCGTGGTTGTATTTGTAATTCTTTAAGTAATTAGTTTTAATCAATTTATTTTTATTAATTATAATTAAATTATCGTATCGTCATCCAATACAATAGTGTATACAAAATTTCAGCTCAATTGAGCTCTTTAAAATGTGCGAAAAAGGCTCTTAAAGTTCTGATCGAGACACAGAATGGGAGTAGAAGAAACCCCATTAAAAACACGTGACATTTTTAACGTGTATTTTTTTGTCATACAATGTATTTGAAAAACATGTTTAACCTTTTGAGTTGATGAATGTTTTTGTTTATTCTAGTGGGTAATATGTAAATATGAACAAATTAAGAAAATCTAAGGAAAAACCACACTGTATTTCGTGTAAATGATATTGATACTTGCATGTGATAACGGTCTTGATAAATAACAGGCTCTAAGAACGCCTTTTTGGGAAACTTTACTTCATTAATGCAATTTTAGAGGGTTATCATTTATAAACAGAAAAAAAAATATTGTACTTTTTAGCTGATAAAATGTTTTGCATTGTACTTATCAAAGTGTGGTTATTTTCTAATAAACAAATAAATAAAAATAACTAAATTTTGTTTTATTTCTTCGCACGATTTATTTCATTATTGTCATTTTTTTGGGATTGTAATTTATATCCCCCTCAGAATTTTTCGACTTCCTTTATGACTGTAGGTATGTTTTTGAACCTTTTGTTTTCATTCGAATCAGTTGTAATCTTTTTTCGTATTATAATGATTATACCTATATAGTTAGATCATTGTTTAAGAGATTTCTATTATCAAATTACTTTAAAGGGAAAGGAATGAATTATAAGTAACTAATTTTTTTTAAAATCATTTTATAGTTCATTTCAGAACATTAATATGATCTAACTTGTGATTTTTTTAAAAATATTTTATGCATTATCAACTTGACTGTCGTGACTAAAACGCTAAAGATCCATATTTTAAATTTAATTTCTATAGAAATTGATTTCAAAAGTTAATATTTTCTTTCTCTTGAGGGACATGGTGATTAAAAAACAATTTAATGACATTGAGTGGTTCAAATTGTATTTTTTCAAAAAGGAAAAGTAAACAACCATGTTTTTTTCTTAAGAAAATAAACATGTATTATACAAAGCATGATATACAAAAAATATTTCAAATGTATAATCCAAAACATTTCGTTCTGACTACTATTTAACACAAATAGTGTGTTGATATTGTATAATAATTTCTTTTCTGGGAGTGGTAACAATGATGAGATAATTATTTCATTATTTGCCAATGGCAACAATCTAAGTAGAACAGGAGTGGCCATTCCAAATGACCTTGCGTACCATTTCGGAAAAACATGATAATCCAGCGAGCCGGATATAAAAATATGTACTATCTTATTAAATTTTGACCCATTACAAACATTTATTGGAGTGACAATTTAAAACAGAGTAAACAATTGTTATTGCTTTGATTATTTTTCATGTATACAGACATAGATAACACAATAATTATAATGCAATGATCAAATAATGTTAAATTTATTAAAATAATACAATATATTTATATTTCTCAATTCTATCACTAATTTTTTCAAGTCGATCTCAATGCGTGCATTTGCGCGTCGTAATTGAGGTTTCAGGTTTTCGTCCGATAAGTTTAAGTGCGATTTATGTTTGATAAATTTCCTTTCGAAAAAAAAAAAATGATTCACAGGTGTTATTAGAAAAAAAAATGTTGCAGGAATCAAGCGGGATGCCGTGGGTTATCGCTGCAATACAATACAGCCCACTTTTAAATATCTATAAAAAGAAAAGCGACGCGATTAAGTAGAAACTATTATAGGATTTTTTTGTTACAAAATATGCAACACTAAAAACAAATATATTACTCAAAGTACTCGTATTTTGTAAAGTTGTAAGGAATATCGCGGACCGCAAGATTATTCAAGGTGGGCCGTATGTGGCGCAAGGGCAACAGGTTGGCCGTTCCTGGTTTAGAAGATAGATCGATTTTTTTGTTAAAGGAATGTTAGGATAAAAATTTTAAGGGGAGTTGGATATCTTTCTCTCTCTATATATACTGACAATGTTAAATTGGCTGTTTTCGATGAACCCTTTCTCAAAATGTGTTATATGTACATGCTTGGAATTTTTCATACAATTAAAGTACACCTTTTCCATTATACTGAAATGAGCTTTGAGCTAATTTTGAATTTTTTCGTTATTTACAAAGTATTTTATCAAATATTGTTAAAATCGTCCAATTTTTCACATAAAAAATTTGTAAAAAATAACTTATTGAGTTTTTACAAAACGCTCATTTCAGTATATATTAGCCATCATTATAAATATATCATAAAAAATTTACATCATCTTGTAAATATTAGTTTTTTTTTAAAACTAAATTTATAACAACCGTAGTTAATACGGATTTCAACCAAATTTTTTTTTTATTTCCATTGGCCAGGGTTACAAAAGACCACTTTGCCACAAGGGGGTAGAACAAAGTAGGAAATAACAATGTGGCGAGAAAAGTCTATGAACCCATTAAGCCCCTGGCTTGAAAAAGATCGAAACAAAGGGGAGCCCTTAGTGCGGGGCAGCGTTGAATGGGGTAATTTCCCCATGTCCCCCAAATATCACAGAGCATTCAGAAAGGGGCTTGTGCAACATGTTCGATGAAGGTGTTTAAGGAGACAGTCGTGTCCTGTAGTCAGACGAAATTCGGAAACCGTTTCACCGGCCCACATATGGGAAGATCTTTTAAGATTTTTCCCAAACCGATTTTTTTGGGGAATTTCTTTTGTGAAAATTGAACTAAAGGGTTAGATCATTCATTTTTTTTATATCCGACTACCCAAAAAATCATGATTTTTTTTTAAAAAAATTGACAATTTTTTTAATTTTTTTTCCCTTAGGTCATTTTTTATTAGTTAAAAATTTCCCTAATTTTTTTATTTTCCTTCAAAGTAAAAAAACTACAATTTTTTAAAGTAAAAGAAGTGGCTATAATTTTACACAAAGATGTCAAATTTTAAAATACGTTTTTTGAAATGTGTTTATTTGAAAAGCTCAAAGGGAAAAACAAAGGATTGCTAAAAAATTTTTTAAAAAATAAAGTGGGGAATTTTTTTGTGTTTTGTTTTGTATAACAGTAGAAGTGTTTTGACCTGATTTTTCACCATTTTACCCCTTTAAAATTTTACAGTCCTTTTGTGAATATAACCCGTTTTAAGAAATTTTAAATTCAAGATAAAGTGCCCCTTTTTTTTGAAAAAAATTGAAAACTTTTATCCTGAAGGTCATTTGAAATAGGGATAAAAATAAAAATAAAAAATTGAAAATTGAAAAATTTGTTCCTAAAAATTTTGACAGAGGGGCTCCGTTTATGTTTTTTGTACTTTTTTATCATTTTTTTTCCCATTTTAATAATAATAAATTATTTTTTTTTTTTAATTTTAGTTTTTTTTCCTTTAAAATATACTAAAATAAATCTAAAAAATAAAAAAAAATATCCCCATCCCCACATTTTTAAAAAAAAAAAAGTTGTCGAAAAATAGTCGAATCCCTTTAATAATACGCTTGGGGTACAGAAAAAAGGGGAACTGTTTTTCTTTTTTTTGTTGTTGTTTATAACCCCGGGAGTGGGAAAAGCCTACACTAAGTTCATTTTAAATTTTTCCAAGTGCTTTAGTATCACACACCAGGTCTTGTTTTTCCCATAAACCCGTGGGCAGGGAAATGCCCCACTTGGTCAGCCCCAGCTGGATTCTCTTGTCTGTTGAATAGAAGCTTTCTTGCTAGGTGGTCTGGTAACTCATTATGAGTTACACCGCAGTGTCCAGGAATCCACTACTAGACGATTCCTTTTAAGTACTTGAACAGACTCTGCAGCAGTTTTTTAAAGTCAAGAATGTTAGAGGAGGCAGGAGTAGAATTTGAGTTCACAGCAGATATTACTTATTATTAAAAGAGTGGAAATATACGACTTTTGTCCCAAAATTTATCATTACTTTAAAAAGATCAGAAATGTTCCCATTTTTTTTTAGAAAGTTTTTAAAAAATTTTGAAATTTATGAAAAGTAAATTTTTTGCCGTAAAAAAATGTAAATTAAGGGCGACTTCCGGGAAATTTACTTTGCAAAAGCGTAAAAGGAAAAAAAATTTTTTGATATTTAGTGTTCCTTTGATTAGAAAAAAGTATATAAAATTTTCTTAAGAATAGTATTACAATAAAAAAATTTTTTTAAGTACAAAAATTTTGGGCAAAAAAGAAAAAGTGAACCCATTTTCGAATATTCTCCTTTTTTGGAAAAAAAAGCCATTATAGGGAAAAATTTTCTTTTATATTTTCCCCAGACCCCTGTAGAGAGGCTTTCCCCGAATTTTTTAAAATATAACTTAGAAGGGGGTTGGGTTCATGAAGTCACAGATAAAACAAAAAATTTTTTTTCCATTGAACAAAAAAAACCCCAAAACCAATCGTACTTGTTCTTTTTTTAAAACCAGAAAAATTTCAAATTTTATATTTGGGTAAAGATATTTAAAAGTTATAAAAAAAAAATTTCTTTTTAAAAGGTTTTTTAAAATTTAAAAAAACATTTTATGGTTTTTTCTTTAAAAAAATATTTTTTTACAAAGTACCTTTTTTAAAAATGTTTTTTTCCTTAAAATTTTGAACTGATTAGCTGGAAAGACAAGATTGTTTTTTTCGGGGATTAAGGACGTCACATGAGTTTTTGAATTGATTGGTTAGAATCACGGTCTTTCATCATCATGGGGACTTTTGACGTCAAAAAAGAATTGGGGACCTTTGGGGTTTTTCCATGTTTTTTGGGTAAAGGGGAGAAATTTTAAGAAAACACGCCGATAAAATTATTTCAAAAAGGTTGTAACCTGAAAAATTTAATTTGTCAAAATTATAGTTGGGGCCCCTGCCCGGGGTTTTTTAGCTATATACAGGGAAAATATATTTAAAATAGAAGCATTTTTCAAAAAAGGAGAACATTTTGGGGAAAAAAAGGTTATTCTAAGTAAATTTTTGTTTAAATATTGTATTTAAGTAATTTTTTTTTTTCAAAAAAGTTTTAAAACAATTTTATACATGTATTCTAATCTAAGGGGCACCAAAATCATGAAAAAATTTTCCATTTATGCGCCTTTTAAAAAACAAAAGGTTCCGGGAAAGTAATTTGGGAAACCTTTTTGAAATATTACTTTTGGAAAAAAGTTAATCTAAACTAATGCAATACAATTTTTATACTAAAACCCGTTACAAATTTCCTTGGGAAACTCGTATTTCATTTCCAAATTTTTCAGAAATTTAAGAAAAGTATTAAAAAACTAAATTTATTTATTTTGAAATGATAAATATAAGTATGAGCCTATTTGAAAGTATGGTAATAGTGTAAGAATGCTTTATGTATATTAAAGAGAAAAATAAATAAGTGTAATGTTCCCATATATTATGTATCAAATATGACAGACACGGCAATTTATTCTTCTATTAAAAACGATGTCTGTAAATACTATGAGCTTCCGGTCTAGACACTATTCTATCAGATTTTTTAATCTTCTAGATCTTGAATAGGTACTGAAATTATATTATAATTGGAATTTATTTATTATATACAAGGACTGTAGATAGTCCTTGTCTTGATTTAGTAGTCATAAAATATCTTTTCTAACTCTGGTGATATTGTGTCCGTCGAAATGTAATCTGTATCATGTTTTTTGAACCTATATTCAACATTGAATTTCTAAAATAATAAATTTTCTAGAAAAGTATATTAGTATGACAGAAATAGAAAAATATTTACTGAAGTATGTATTTTCAAGTGTTATAAAATATTAATGGCAATATAAGAGAAGAAAATAAAACTTTCGCAAACTATCCTCAGAAAACGTAACTTCAAGGAACAGTAATAGAATAGTAAATAATTTTTCATTATTTGTTCAAGTTTGGAAACTTTCTGTAGTGAAAACTCATTTTATAATATGTAAAATAAAATGGTTTTTTGAAAGACTTCAGTTACACTTGAAATTTTACGTTTTTTAAAAACGAGTTACATCATTCACCTAAAGTTATCTCTGTACACATGTATATGTTACCGTTAAAGAGTATATAATTCAGTTATTTCATAGAATAACTAGGTATTTCATGAAATAACTAGACAAATCAGTTAAAGTATATAATAATTGAACAATTTTATACTTTAATTAGTTATTCTATAAAATAACTAATGATTGAACGTTAAAGTGAAAAATAAATAATTTCAAATTTATTTTATAATTTTATTGATCATAAATAACTAAAACCTCTTGAAAAATACACTTTATTATTATCATGGATGATTAATTGATAAATAATAAGGAAACGCAGATAGTATAACTTTTTATTGCTCATATTGCTAACATTAGTTGAACAAAAAGAAGGAAAAAAATAATATGTTTTGAACCTGTTACTGGAACAATTGACTTTTCTATTCCTTGAACTTCAATGATACCATATTGCTGGAGTAACCAATAGTCTCGTGGTACTTTTTTCTTTGATGTATTAGCACTTTTTTAATTATGCTATTAAAGTTAATAATTTTTCACGAGTAAGTACAGAAAATTTTTCTTTGTCCCCAGCGTATTTAATAAAGATTCAAATCTCTGGCATTGAATTTTTTTTATTTGCAGGTTAGTCTTCCATTGTCGCAGAAGTCATTGCTTGAAAACAGGTTGAAACAATATTTGTTAATAATCCAAAATGTAAAATACTAACATAAATACAACGCCTAAATTCTACGTTTAAAAGCAACGGAATGAAACAAACACAGACACACGTGATTGCAAAGCAGTTATAAGCGGCTCAAAACTGATTAAAAGCAGCTAAAATCTCTTAAAAAAACTTTCGTTGATTTTACAATTCAACGATCAAGTAATCATTCTGGGGGAATGCCTATTTAAAAATCGTAAAATTCGGTATTTTTTACGTAATTTAACGGGTTTAAATCCCAGTTATTTCATGAAATACCTAGTTTTTCTACGAATTAACGGATTTCACAATTAAAAGATAACATATATACAATATAATATTTTTTTATACTGCCATTTTTACGCAACTTAAATTTTACTTTTGGGTTTTTAATAGCCCGTTAGGTCCCGTTTCCAACCCTCCCTTTTTGGGAAAGTCTGGCGGCATCAGTCAGTGTGCGAAATGTTCTTGCGTTAAATGCTTACTATGTGAAATATTCTATTTTTTGTGAAACATTTTATTCCTTGTATAATATTCTTTGTGTGCTATGAAATATTCTTCACCTATGAAATATACTATCAAAACAAATCAAATTTTCGTTTGATTCATCATTGTATCCAATTTCTTGCATTGCACTGAAATTTTTAAGTGAAACTTTTAGGCTTAATGCACTTCCATACAGTCTACTATTTCACCACTTGTGCTTCTACAGCAAGAAAAGCAAAGAAAAAAATCTTCCTATCTCATTTTTTAGTATAATTAAATTCAAGTTATTGCTGCAGTAATGCGAATTAAATTATTCGAACTAGATATTATTTTAGAATTCTGAATTTTTTTAGTTATTTAAAAAAGTGTTTTGTAACGCAATTGCTCTCACAGAAACAATTTTATTGTTTCGATTTTTCTATGATATGTGTGATTCTTCCTGCTTTTCAGAAACTTTAAACCTGACTGGAATATTTGATTTTTAATTTTTTAGCTCTTTTTCTATATCACGAATTAAGTATCTACATATTTTCAGAATTTTGTGAACACAATAATGATAAGTCACACTATTTTTTAAACTTTTTAACTTTTATATTTAAACATGGTGGCACTAGTTTCATAACCACTACTACACTATGAAAAGGCCCAGTGGCCGAATGGTAGCGTATCGTGCTTCCGCACCACACGATCGGGTTTCTATTCTCGGGGTGGGCAAGGTAGGCTCAGCTTTTCATCCCTTCAGTGGATCGATACATGAGAACCAAGCTTGTTTGGGGAGTAAACACTAGGGGTTTCGCTTCAGGCTGACCACCTGATCGGGACATCTACTCATGCACCCCAGTGCCAATGGTCACGTATACTGAGATGGGCACAGTAGGCCTTGGTTCTCGTGAGCTGTTCGCCATTGAGTTTAGCTTAGTTTATTTCACGATAAAATAAAATTTCGTTAAGATCATTTGTTCAAAGAGTTATCAACACAACATATACATTACTCAAAAAAATTATTTCATTGAAAAGGTTTAAGTGTCATATAAATTAAATGAGATTAAATAAAAAAATATAAAAATACAGATTATGAGAACATGCCACAGGTAATATTAAACTGATGCGAAAATAATGTCATTTGTGATGATTTTTAAAAGCGGTTAATTGTTTATAAGGAAAAATAATGCTATTTTTGAAATTTATCTTTTATCGAATATTTTAGAGGTTTCTTGTAAAAAAAAAGAGTAATTGTAGTTTTTTATAATATAAATAAGGTGCACAGCAGTGTTATGAATTATTACCGTGTAGTAGAATATTTAGGGAAAACTATTGATTAATAATTTTGTTTTTGATGGATGTTTTGCGAGTTATATTGATTGGCAATCATTAAATGAAAATGAGCAAACAAAAAAAATATCCATCAAAAGTTTAAGTCAATTTTGTTTTACATGAAATAGGTGGCTTTGAAGATTGGTTTACGTGACAGGTTATTCGTTTTTCTGCTAAAAAAAAGAAAATCTGTGTCAACATTTGATTTCAATTTTGAAGATACCGTTTGGCAGAATTGAGTGAATACTTTTGGACATTTCGAGTTTCAAGTCACGATAAATGTAGATTAGTGATGCCAAAACATATTATATTTGCATTATTATTGATTATTATTAAGAAATCTTAAGCACTTTATAATGCATTTGCTCGGATTCCTTGAAAAAAATATTTGTTTATCTTTATATAGCAATGTGGTTGGGAAAAATGTGAAAATATTATATAGCTTATCCCTTATTTCATAGTCAATGTTCATGACAATAATTGTTTAAACCCGTGATTCTCAAACTTTCAATTTTCCCTGAAATTCAATCATTTTTTTTATCGCCCCCCATACAATAACGATGCTTGAATTCAATAATACTATATTTTGAAGCTAAACTTACGTTGACTTTTACCTCTTTAGTCCCCCAGGTATATAAACGTCTCCTCAGTCAGTGTGTTAATTCCCCCGGATGTATATATACGTCTTTCCGAATAGATATTTTCTTACTTTTAAAAATTTTTCCCTAGGCTTAGGAATCAATGAAAGGACTTAATGTCTTTGCGAAGGATTTACTTATTTCAGTTATTTTTTTTTTTATTTTTTAACCCCCCCCCTTCCCAATAAAGATACGCCCGTTTCGTTAAAGGGGTGGCATTGGAAGCGAACCCGAAATTTTTAAACCCGGGAAATTTTAAAGGGATAGTTATAAACCGTATAAATTATCAAGATAAGTGTTAATCGTTGTTTTTAATTTTATATATGACAAGCCTATGGGGACACTGATAGTTATTAAACTTGTTCTTAACGTAGTATTTTTAAAATGATTATAAAATTCATTGTATAGTACTGATATATTTATAAATGTAAATGTGTATTTCATTTTTTTATTTGTTTGCTTTTAGTACATTAATAATTTTTTTAAACAATCTTTTGTTTTCTACTTTTCAATATGCTCGCTCCCCCTTGTAGGGTTATCCCCCCCCCTTCTAGGGAGGTGGGCCTCACAGTTTGAGAAAAACTGGTTTAAACACTTTGAATCTTTACTTCGTTTATAATATAGAGTAAATTACCGTCTTTTAAAATTGACTTTTTTAAAGGCAAAGTTGTAAAACTTTTGATTTTTTTTTAAAAATTGGGTTTTGTAGTGTTAGAAATTTTGTATAATAATAATAAAAAAATATTTCATTTTATTTTTCTGCAAGCAATTTATGGCCATTTACATTTGTCGTTTATGTTTAAGATGGACCTGGCGGATTCACAGCTTCGCCCTCTCTGTAAATCCGTGCCAATGACTGGGGAGCATCAATTCGAATGCCCCGCTCTACTTCCAATTCTCTCACAAGCAACTGTGGAGTTCTCCCTCCTGCTAGTGTAACATATGCTTTGTATTGGACTGTAAGACGCCTTATGTCCAAAAGGATGTTAGAGGAAGTGATTTTTCAAAAAAATATTTGTCGTTCAAAAGAAATAAGCCTTTTTAATTCCATGCAACAAAACTGAAGAAGTTTTGATGGTTTGAAAATATTATTAAAGCTCATACTGGTTTTTAGAATTAATAATAAAATCATTTAAACTCTTTCACAATGTGAATCAAAAGGGGATCATATTTAAGAACAATGGTTTCCAAACTTATTAAGCCTATGGACCACTTTTTTTACCAAATATTTTGCCCTGAAATCCCTTTGAAATATTGTTTGCAGCCCCAGCTTTCCGGGTTATTTTTTTTTAAAATCCCGAAATTCCGGGAGTAAAGTAGCTAATCCTGGGATATAATTTTTGTCTGAACTATATTCTGAATTGTTTTCAAAGTTATTGTGAATCTGGTATTACTTTAATGAATCTTATTTACTTATTTTATACTGCATACGTTTAATGTCACTTTTATTATGTGTTGAACCTTGAAGGGTTCGAGGCTGGTGCGTAAGTTAAATCATGAAATTTTATATACTTTCTCATTTTCTTCTGTAACATTCTTCTCGTCGCGAGTGGGATCATAACGGACAATCCTCCTACTCACAGGATATCCGATGTCAGGTAACTTAAATGGGACAGAAGCAATTAGAATTTTTGGAAGATATCTAGCTACAGGAGATGTTTTATTTTACTCTTGAATGAAGTTATTTGAGATTCAAATAAATTCTTGTGATATCTACCATCACAACAGACTCGTTTTCGAAGAAATTCGCCTACTGAAGCTGGTACAAATCAATCTATTACATTTAGCTCTTATGAAATAGCAACAGGTAATTATGCTTTTTCAAGATATAAAATAATATACCATACTGTAGTACCTCCTGTAAGGTACACTTTGAATAAGGCAAAATTAATGTTGCTACTGGTCTTTTTGAATAAGAACCTTGTGTATTTACCTGTCATTTAGGAGCATTGTATTTAAGTGACATTTAGGGTTTACAGCCCCGGGATCCTGAAATCCCGGAATTTCTTCAAACCCCGAAATCCCGGGATTTAATTTTTGTCTGAATTATGTTTTGAAATTTTTTTTCTCATCAAAATTTTCTAAGAATTTAATTGTCAGAAAATTTTTATAGAGAGCTTTCTCTTCCCAAACTAGCCAATCCGCAACATTCATCGCTGTTCCTCAGTAGTAAATAAGATGTGACTCATTTGTCTGATGTTTAAAATAAATTTTGATATTCCTCTTCTGTATCATCAATCATGTATCATTTTCCTGAAATATCATGTTAAGTCAATATAAAAGATGTGTTTTTTAGATTTTTCTATCTCTTTTTCTCTATACATCAAGATATAACTTAAATAATATTATTTTGCTATTATAAGTATATTCTCATAAGCTGTTTAAGATGTTATTGATGTTTGAAGTATCGAAATGACATTTCTTCAAATTTTTTTCTGAGTATTTAAAGTTTGTGAATTAATTCAGTTATAGGTGAGTTGTTTAATTGTTTTCTTCTTTTTTAACCAATAATAATATACAAGCTTACTGGATTTTTGGGAACAAAATTAATGCTTACAGGAGAGAGTTGATCGTTTCTAGAAACAGTTGAATAGAGTGAACCAATTATGCGAATTTTTGAAAAACGAGCCTCAATTAGTATACTATCAAATATTTTTGAAAAACAAAAACCAATAATTGATTCCATATAATCTTTCATTAAAGAAATTTGATTCCCAATATCAATTGAAGATAACATTTTTTTAATTAAAATTTGAATTTCACTACCCCTAACAGTTAATGGAGTAGTTTTATGAGCATTTTTAACATCATTAAAAGAAGGAACAGCTTTTTGAGGGCACACATTAGTTTTTTTGCTAAACTGTTCCTGTTATACACTTTGGAGACCGAGACGTTTATCGGAACGAAATTTAGAAATGTGACCACATCTAGAAAATTTAAAAGAAATTATACAAATTTTGTTATAAAAATTTTTTTTTTCAAATTTTGAATCGAGTTTTGATGCATTAAATTTGGCATTAATATCAAATACTCTCTCGACGTCACGGTTGTGGCTACTAAAACTTGCAACATGCGAAGTATCATAAAACCGCAACTTTTATATTTTTAAATATTTTTTCACATAAATTCCTAATTTATATCTTTAACTCCTGAATTGTCGAGCATGCATAATAGTAGACTATTTGACGGGGAATAGAGAGTTCCATTGATACAGGACGGCTGACGAATGGGTTATCTTTGTGAAGGCAACTGCCCTCAGTAAACCCCGGCACTTGTCGCCCTGTTGGTGAATATAGTTGCTAAGCAATGAAGCTCATTAACTGGTATCAGGGTCTTTCGCCTGCAGGACAATATATATATCAGGGGTGGCGAACCTTTATGGATCAGCGTGCCATTTTTTTCTAAAGAAGTGTTTAGTGAAATATAGACGTGCCGTCAAATAAATTTGACTTGTGATTACTGGGAAATAATGAAACTACATACTAACAACACAAAACTCTATTTACTACGAGAATGCACTGTATAGTTATAAATGTTTTAGTTATACGTGTAATTCAAATTAAAGAGTAAAATTAGTGTGACTTCTGTTGTTGCAGATTGAATGTGGAGACAAATAACTTATATTAGAATTGTAAGATGTGTGTGTTACTCTCTCTTTTAGCAGAATGCATGCTAAATTGGAGCCATCTGTCAAACAGATTTTAAGCAATTAATTATTTTTTCTGTGGTTCACTTTTTTTGACAAGAGGGCTTACGATTTCTTTCAAAATACCGTTTTACAGACGGTGTTCTGCATACCACTACTCCAGAACATAAAGCACACACCGCCTTGTCGCCTTTTCTAATAATGCCATGTTTCCCGGTCCATCAAATTTGAAATTCTCTGTTACACTTACTATCTTGCACTTTCTGTTGTTTTGCTGAACTAGCCATATTAAATAACAGTTAAAAATCGCAAATATAACTCAGATGAACTTTAAAATAGAGTTGTGTCAATGAAATTGACTATGCTAGGCGTAGACAAACTTTACATCATAAGCAATTGTAGTCTACGACGCAACTGAGGCAAGACAATGACAAACGAGTGTGCTCTCCACCCCCGACCACACGCGTTTGTTCGTAATACTTCATATTGAACTTTGAAATTTTGAAATAAAATACAAACCATTTTGATCACTGGTGTGCCAAAAATATTGTATCTCGTGCCAACAATGGCCCGCGTGCCACTGGTTCCCTATCCCTGATATAGATCATCCACTACAGTTGTTTTTCTAGGGTAGCCTCACCAACCTTTATTACAGCTGTACCTACGGTTTGGAAGGCTTTTCAAGCGCGCGAAACGACACTTTTGTTGATTCCGTACTGTTCAGTGACACTGGCCAAACCATGCACCTCCTAAAGCTTTCCGATTATTCTTCCATATGTGAAGTGGTCCAGCTAATTTCTTCTAGCGATATTTCACGAATGTCTTTACTTGTGCCTCCGTTCTTCCTTTTATTGAAGTCTTGAGCTGCGCACGTTTTTTGCGTACACTCACGTCGTCTATGACGTTTTATTCCTGACATTAACATACACATCCTCTTTCTTCTTAATTGTGTGTTATTTGAATAACACTTTTTCTACAATTGCATGGTTATCTGCTTAAAATGTACATTATTGCTTAACCCTTTCACGACACGGGTGTGTGATACATGCACCAGTCTCAAACCTCCTTCTTGGGTGGAATTCCGTTCAGTGCAACTTTCCGGGGGAGGAAGGGGGCGATCTGTCCTGTAGATCAAATGCGAAACAATCAATGTCTCATCCGGACTGCCGGTGAAATCTGGGGTGGATGCATGTGGAACTCACCTTTCTCCAATGTATTTTCCGTTGATCACTAAAATGTTAAGTTTTATGCCTTAGTGTAAATTTATACTTTCCTACGCGACAACCACGTCAGTAATTTGGGAGAAAAAATAATGTAGCTCCAAAGAATATTCTCCGCTGTTATGAACAACAGACTTACCTTACCAGAACGTGCATTATTGGTAAAGCTGTGCTTCCCAAATCAGTGCTTCCCAAACTTTCAATATTTGGTACCGAATATTCTGCCAAAATTTTCATCTCGCTACCCCTCTCTTTCCTCCGTACAATAACAATGTATTGAATTCAGTAATACAATACTTAGGCGCCAAAGCTACAACACGACTTTAACCTCCTTATTACCCCTGGCATATATAAACGTCTTGAACAGCCAAACCTTTAAATTTGCCCCCCTTAACTATACTTTTCCCCGAAGTCGATCTTTCTAAACTCCCTTTCCTTAAAATTTTTCCCAAAGGCCTTGGAATGCAAAAAAAGGATTTTGGGCAGTGTTTAAAAGGTTTTTTTATTTCAAAGGATTTGCTTATTTATTCCTTTTCTCTCCCACTCCACCACAATGCATCCCGCCTACGTGAAAAGCGATGGCACTGGGGAGGAAATCGAGTAACTTTTAATCGGCATTTATATATAAGGGATAAAATTATAAACCGCACAAAAATTATCAAGATAAGTGTTAATTTTTGTATATAATTTTTTTATATATGAAACGCCCATGTTGTCCATGGTATTTAACTTGTTCTTAACTTACACATTGTGCGATATTGATACATTTATAAGTGTATTATATCAGTGTAAAGGGGTATTTTTTATTTTACTTCAGAATGTACTTTGGTTGCTTCCTTTCAGTAAATTAATTATTTTTAATAATCTTTTGATTTCGACTTTTCTAATAAGCTCGCGCCCTCCTCGTTCAGTTATCACATCCCCCTTAGTGGGGAGTGGCCCACAGTTTGAGGAACGCTGACCATAACCATTCACACATCCTAGGGAGCTATGAGCCCGACAGAATCTACGTAAAGGGAAATTTATCGTTTAAGGTATCCAACTACGTTCGGAACCGCGATTTTAAAACAACGCATAAGGTACTTTTCATGAATTTTGGGGCGCTTAGGTTAGAATACATATATAAAACTGTTTTAAAGGGCATTTTTTATAAAATAAATTTATTTAAATACGATATTTCGGCAAAAAAAAGGGTTAGAATAACCTTTTTTCCTTTTTTTGAAAAATGCTTCTATTATAATAATATTTTGCCCGTATATAACTCAGACTGCTCTACGAGGCTCAACTTGATTTATGAAAAATTCCTTTTTTTGCAGAGTTGAAACCATTGTAATTATGGGGTTTTTTTCTTAAAATTTTCCCTCTGTTGTGGAAAAACATGGATAAACCCACTTCTAAGTTATATATTTCAAAAATTATAATTGAGCCTCTGTACAGAGGTCTGAGTTACATACAGGCAATATATTATTATAATAGCAGCATGTTTCACAAAAGGAGAACATTTTGAAAATGGGTTATTCTGTGTTCTTTTTTTTGTAAAAATATTAAATTTTAAATAATTTTTATTGTAATACTATTTTTAAAACAATTTTATATGCATTTTCTAATCTAAGTGACACTAAATATCATAAATATTATCTATTTATACGCTTTTGAAAAATCACGGTTCGACGTAGTCGGGTCCTTAAACTTTGGGAAAAAAAGGGTAAAAGAAACAAGAAGAAACACACAATTGACCCAGATTATGGAGCTAAACCTGTGTCAGAAGGGATGACAACAGATGTTGCAACTCAAATTATAATAAAACTTCAACTATAAATTTATCTAAATAAAACTAATTTCTATGAAACCAACTTTTTCTCTGTTTTTATGTCTAAATGCTTGGTTTCCCAATATGTTGAACAAAAAAAAAAATGGTAGAATAATCAGCATTTTTTCCCTTTTGATTTAATTGATCGTAATAATTAAGATTGTTTAGAAAATGGATAATTTTTTGATAAAACACACATAGTGCAAATAAAAAAATTTCCCTTTAAAAAGAATGTGGAATTTGGAACGATTTCTTAGTAAAAAAAAGGGTATTATTTTAAAAAATAACATAGTAAATGTAATTACAGAGGATTTGAATTTTACGGTATCCGAATATTTTCAAAAACATTTTTTTTAAAAAAAATGGAGATATGGAGATTTTTTTTATGGTTTTATATTTATTTAGTACATTTTAAGAAAAAAAAGGCTAAAATTAAAAAAAAAAATAAATTATTACTACTAAGATGGGAAAAAAAGGGTAAAAAAGACAAAAAAAAACGATGCCCCCTTGTACAAATAGTTAAAAAATCTCAATTTTGAATTTTTTTAAAGTATTACTCTGCAATTCGATTTTTAAATGATCTTCATGATAAAAAGATATTTTTTAAATTTTTCAAAACCAGAGCACTTTATCTTGCATTTTATGAAATTGCTTAAAAAAGTGATTATATTCCATAAAAAAACTGTAAATTTTGTAGTGAAACGGGGATTGATAAATCTGAAGGTTAAAACGCTTCTACTGTTATACAGAACACACACAAAAAATTCAAATAGTTATTTTAAAACTTTTTGAGAAATCTCTGCCCTCGTTTAAACATTTTTAAAGAAACACATTTCGAGTAAAACACATTTTAAAGTTTGACACGTTGTGTAAAGTTATGGCATCATCTTTTACTTAAACACTTGCAGTTTTGTTCTAGTGAATGAAAAATAAAAAACTTAGTATATTTTTCAAGCTAATAAGATATCGGCCTTTAAAATAAAATCATAAGAAATTGTCAATTTTTAAAAAAAAGATCATGATTTTGGGGTAGTCGGATACCTTAACTTATATTATTGCTTTGAAACTTTGTTAGAAATAAGGGATATGTAAAGTAAATCCCCTCATTTTATGTTTAGTATTGTAGCCCAATAATGCACCAATTGTTGCAAAGGCAATCATTTTGCCAAAAATGACATTGTTGACGCAACAATATAACTATCCCAACAATGATAAGTATTGTTCTGTTTGGTCATTTGAGTTATTGTTTCTGAGAAATAAGCATCTTTGTGAAACTGCATTTTACGTAGTATTTTTAATTTGCGATTTATATTGATTATACATTTGTGGATTGAAAAGATGGGTTGCGGATTTTTGAGGAGGCTGATTTACAACATGTAAGTAATACAATGACATTTTTTGTACAATATTTCAGTTCATTATATGAATTTGGATGTAATAATCATTTTAATGCTATGTTTGAAGTATAGGAATATGACTTTGCGTTTATAATTATTGTGCAAACTTAGGGATTTACTAAATGGATTTTAGAACTTTGCTGGACAGAAGACAGTTAACTACTTATTTTATTTTCGAAAATTAGATAGATGTGTCAATTTTCTAAGAGTAAAACAATTATGTCGAATTTTGTACGCACACGATAAAAAAGATACATAATAAAATTTAAGAGGTATAAAATCAAGTGAATGAGAAAAACAAAAGTCTACAATTTTTCAGAATCACTTAAATAAAGCTGAAAATTAGGTGAAATTGAGTAATGATAGTAAATTACAGCATTTACTTGTCTAAATTTAAAAATAAATTTTGTTTTCTTATTTAATTGTGTATGAAGACTAAAATTAATTTAAAAAAAGTAATTTTCGTGAAACCTATAAGACACTTAAACCCTTTTAATACTGAGACGTTTTCAAATATAGGCAAACGTTTTCTTTTTAATTGTTCCCATCAATAACCCACAATGAACAAAACTGGATGTAAATTTGAATTTTAAATAGTAAAATAAAATTATTTTTTACTATATTTCTTAAAAAAACGCCGTGATTGGTCAGTGATGTTTCCCAAGTAAAATATATTGCATAAATTCAAACAAAATTTTAAGATACAAGACAAATACATTACTAAATTGACAGTATTAAATGCAGTACTAAAGGTAAAAAACTGTGCAGAACTTACAGTAAAAAAGAAGTAATAACAGTACTAAATTAATAGTACTGAATACAGTACTAATAGCACAAAAACAACTGCTATATACAGTATTTTTGGTACAAAAAATAACAATACTAAATACAGTGACTATAGTACATAAATGACAGTACACTTCTATAACAGTATTAAATTAATACTACTGAATACAGTATAATAGTACAAAATTAGCAGTACTAAATACAGGACTTATAGTGCATAAATGATAATATTAATATATATTTCTATAAAAGTTTTAAACATTTTATTAAGAATACAGTGCTATATTAACAATACGGAGTACTAATCGTCTTGAAAATAACCAAATACTCAACTTTTTTAAAGTTATTTTACTAAACGCAACTCGATCTAATGTAGACAGCATCTCTTTGAATATGTGAAGAAACAGTAAGTTTACTATACTAAACACAAAATGACGAGTTATACTTGCAACCGTTTTTATCAAGTTCGGATACCTGACGAGACTTTTTTTCCCTTGCAGCCGCTACAACTTGAGGAAACGACCCCCTCCTCAACCCCGCATCGAGATCACCACCGTGGGGGACCTCTACGCTTACCTGGATGCCGAAAAGATTCGCTACGTGATTGCCAAATTCCACCACGAGCGCCTCAATGAGAAGCGAATGCTGTATTTGTTAAAAGAAAAGCCCTTTCACTTCGATTTCTGTTGAGGAGCTACGTTGTGGCGTTTGGTTTCACGAAGTAACAAAGCGTTCTTTTACTGGCGTGAAATACGTTTAAGACATGCAACAAATCGGGTCATGGCAACACAGTATGGAACATCAAAAGGGCTGTGACATTGAAAATATAATCTCATCACAACCCGATATTTAATATCAAGAAGCTTGTGATAAAAAATATATAATCTCATCGCAACCCGATATGGAACATCAAGAAGGTTCTGATGTAAAAAAATGTTATCTCATCGTAACCCGGTATGGAACATCAAGAGGGCTGTGAAATAAAAAATGTAATCTCATCGCATCCGATACGGAACATCAAGAAGGCTATGATAAAAAAAATATAATCGCATCGCAACCTTGTATAGAACACGTGCAATATCAAGAAGGCTCTGATATAAAAAAATGTAATCTCATCGTAACCCGGTATGGAACATCAAGAAGGCTGTGATAAAAAAAATATAATATCATAGCAACCCATTATGGAACATCAAAAGGGCTGTGAAATAATAAAATGCAATCTTATCGAAACCCGGTATGGAACATCAAGAGGGCTGTGAAATAAAAAAATGCAATCTTATCGAAACCCGGTATGGAACATCAAGAGGACTCTGATATAAAAAATATAATCTCATCGCACCCGGTATTGAACATCAAGAGAGCTGTGATATAAAAGATTTATATAATCTCATCGCAATCCGGTATGGAACATCAAAAAGTTTGTGATATAAAAATGTAATCTTATCGTAATCCGGTATGGATCATCTAGAAGGCTCTGATATAAAAAATTGTAATCTAATCCTAATCTCAGAGGGCCCGGTAAGGAACATCAAGAGGGCTATGATATAAAAAAAAATATAATCTCATCGCAACCTGGTATGGAACATCAAGAAGACTGTGATAAAAAAAAATTAATGTCATCTCTTTCTAGTATGGAACATTTAGAGGGCCGTTTTATAAAAAAATGTAATCTGAATGCATCTTAGTTTAATAATATAATGCATCCGTTTAGCAGAAATATCGTTTTGTAGCTTGGAAAAGGCGTAATTTTTTCATCGAATGTCATGCAAAGTATATTAACAATCACTTAGAGATGGCATGTCGAACATGCGTTATTGCGGGCCACATTATCTATTTTATATTAAGTTGGGGTCCGCATGTTTTTAATGCTTAGAAAGAAAATAAAGTACGATTTTTAGAGAATGACTATATTATATATTTATTAGACTCAATGCAATTTTTTTATTATACGTTCACAGTGGCTTCATAATCCATGTTTGTTTTACCATCAAGCTGTAAACATTTTATATTTTTTATAAGAAAACAACATCTATAGTAAGAAGTAGTGTTTAATATTACGTTTTAGAAGATATTTGGCACTGTTTTTCACAAAACAAGTCATCAAAATTTTGTTGAATTTATAGAGCTGATGAAGTTTTTACTCTTGATGATAAATGTTGAATTTTTGTTATTTTTTCATTAAAGAAAATAGTTACTCACATAAATCAGTGCTATCGAACATATTCCTTTAATGCGTAACAAACACAAACATTTTAGAAAAACGATCTACAGATAAATATGTATAAAAATCTGGAATTTCAACAGAATACATTTTTGTTTCAAAAACAAATGCATTGGATTTAAGTTAACTAAATTTGTAAGTTCTCATATATTCAAATTCAATATCGATAAATAGAGGTGAAGTAAAAATACGAGATTGTAATTTGTAACTTTGACAATCAAAATATTTTCGATCGAATTCCATTTCTAACAATTTTATTTGTTAAACATATTCTGTAAATTTTAATTTAGGTGATTTAATCAATAGATACTACTATAGCTTTCAAAGTGAAACACAGTTTCTTTTTGCCGGGAATAAGTCTTTAAAATTGCTTCCTTAGTGGGAGGCAATTACAAAAAACGAATAACTAAATCGGGTGATAAAGTTTTAAGTTACAGCTACATATCTATCATCTTTATCCAAAATTCAGTTAGACCACCAGATAGGTAATGAATCAAAGGATTTATTACGCTAAGTAAGGATTATGACTCATTGCTCGTGGTGGTGGGAGGAACGCCAACATTTTAAGGTCATTTTGCTGCTTATCAAGATCCTTACTTCTTCTTGGTATAAGGAAGACCAAGGAAATGAGAGTTGTACAGCAGGGGGCAACAGTAGCTTCTTTACAAGGATCACCTCCCGGTTTCAGAATCTCTGTCGAAAACAGGGAACTCAGTCCGCCCGTTCAGCATAATGCCTCCCCAAATGACAACTCCCGGACCACCGTAATGGTCTCCCGGAAAACTCCCGGACCACCGTGGTCTTCTGGACAACTCTCGGACCACCGTAATGGCCTCATGGACAACTCCCGGACCACCGTAATGGCCTCATGGACAATTCCCGGACCCCCTTTTGGTCTCCTGGACAACTCCCGGACCACCATAATGATCTCCTTCCGTGATGCAATGCGATTGAAACCGTATCCCTACCTTTCCCCCAAATCAACTGGCGTTATAATCGGTGTTTGGAAGGGGGAAACGACTTTCATCCGGTAGAGGACACTACTCCTTGAGGGGAAATGCCCAGTTGTTTCCCCTACACCACTCTAAGGGGGTGCCACCGATGACAAATTTTTAAAAGAAAAGCAGGTTCAAGACGGTGGGCGAATGGGCCATTTTTGTGTGGGGCGCCTGGGGTCTCAAATACTTCGATACTTGTCGCCCTGTTGTTACACAGTTACTGAGAAAATGGCCCTTGCTGATTGGTATCAGGCTCTTTTCGCATGCAGGATGATATATCAGTCCCACTGCAGTTGTTTTTCTAGGGCGGTCACTACCAACCTTTCAAATGTTTTGGGAACATAGGGTTTCCCGAAAAATTCCCAAGTCACGAAACAACTTTTTTTCTTGTTTCCCAAACAGTTCAGCTACATTGGTTAAACTACGAACCTTAACCCGGCTTTTCTATCATTCTTCCACTTGGCAAAAATTATCGGGGATTTCTCTTTTGGCCATATTTCACGAAAAGAACCCCCTTGCGTATTGAAATGAATGTCTTTTTTTTTGTGCCTCCGTTCTTCCTTTTTTCGGCAGTCTTGAGCTGCTCGTGCCGACCCACGCGTTTTTTTGGATAATCATGTTCGCCAATGATGTTTTGTTTTTTCACATTTGCATATGCATCATCTTTCCCAATGAATTGAGTGTTCACATTGTACTGATCATAATAAGCCCTTTTCTGCCAAATTTTATGGCTATTTTGGGAAAAAATTTTCATTGTTGCTTAAGTTTTGCACACCAGGGTAAAAATCAAATTTATTTACATCATTCCCCAAATTTTAAAGGGAAAAAGAATAACATTTTATCGTTAATTCAAAAGGCAAGATTGGCTTAAAAAAAAACAACTTCTATTGCTGCGTATAAGCAAATAAAACAAAAAATTAAAATCTCAATCGGTTTGTGACTGTATGTGGGGCCTAGTCATTATTTATACGAATCTATTTAAATATTCTCCCGAAATTCTGTGATAATTGATCGCATTTATATTTGGGAAGTGATCCCACAGATTGAAAAAAAAAGATCAAATCTAGAGGAAATGATCAAATTTAAAGGAAAGTTGATGCAACTATAAGAAAATCGTTTATACTCAACTGGGGGGGACTGAAATTTTTTTTCATGTTAAAAAAACGTTTTAAAGGAATTTTTAAAAAAAACCCCCATACTTTCAAAAACAATTGAGTTTTTAGAATAAAACTTATTTACATAGATATATACATATATTACATAGTTTTGCAATAATTCCCCTAATTTTATGCTGAAACGTTTGCTTTTTTAAGGCCCAAATCCCCAAAAAGCATGATTTTTAAAAAAAATTGAAAATTTTTTTAATGATTTAAATTGATAGGCCATCTTGTTAGCTTTATAAATTTACCATGTTTTTTTTTTCCATTCGCTAGAAAAAAAACAAAAAAGAGTTTTAAAAAAGCAGATCCCGTAACTTTACATCGATGTAAAATTTTTTAAACTACGTTTTACTCAAAAATTTTTTTTTTTCAAAAAACTCAAAAGGACACGAATATTCAAAAGTTTTAAAAATAATTTGTTGAATTTTTTTTTTTATGTTCTGTATAAATGATATTTTAATCTTCAAATTTAACAATCACTGTTTTTTTACAAAATTTACAGTACTTTATGTGAAAACTGTTTTTTAAAAAAAAATTTTTCATAATAATTTAGATAAAGTGCTGTAGATTTTGTAAAAATAAAAAATCTCTTATCCTGGGGCATTTCAAAAAGAATAGAAGTGATACATCAAAATTGAAGAAAGGAGGATTGGTTTATTTTATTTGTATAGAGTGGGGTATTTATTTTTTTTTAATTTTCCATTTTACCCCTTTTGTTCCATTTTTTAGTAATATATATATATATATAATTCCTTTTTTTCCCTTCATAATATAAGCCCTTTTTAAATTAAAAACTATTAAATAAATAAAAAATACAAAAAATCTCCATATTTTGATTTTTTTAAAAAAAGTTATCTCAAGTGTCGGATGCCTTAATGGTCCTGACCTCACAGGACTTCCGCGTAATGAGCTAAATGTTTAACCTTCGCGCCTATAACGGTATGTAATCATATCTTTAACACAGAAAAATGATGTACTCATCGTTTTTTCAATTATCCTGTATGTTTTCACCTCGTTCGATATCTTTACACCAATCACAAGATCCATCCACGGAAGTCATTTGAGTTTTGGAGCTTCCGGTCTGTGTTTCATATAAAAAGCCGAGATTCGTTGGAAAATTCACGCCGCACTTTGCATTTGTCATAATGTTCCTCTAATCTTTGTTGCTGCAAACAGGTGCTCTTGTCTTCTTTGTTGTGTCCTCCCCTTAGTGAATCATGCTTAAGGTATTCGAGTACTTGCGACAATTTTTTTTTAAAAAAAACGGAGATATGGAGATTTTTTTGTGGTTTTTAGATTTATTTAGTACATTTTAAGAAAAATAATGCTAAAATTAAGAAGAGAAAAATAAACTATAACTACAAAAATGGGAAAAAATTGGGTAAAAATTGACAAAAAAATACATAAACGGGGCCCACTCTGTACAAATAATAAATGAACAAATTTTCAATTTTTCAATTTTGATGTATTACATTTTTGAAATGACCTTCAGGATAAGAGAAATTTTAACTTTTACAAAAACTGCAGCACTTTATCTAAATTATTATATAAAATTCCTTTAAAAAACAATGATTCACATAAAGTCGAAACACCCAAAAAACGTGATGAAAATTTGAAAGGGTTAAAATTTCAATAATTATACAAAAACATACAAAATTTAACAAATTTTTTTCAAACACGAAGATATTCTGTTTGTCTTTTCGAAAAAAAACACATTTCGAGGAAAACACCCTTTTAAAGTTTGACATCTTGTATGTTTTGGCATCTTACTCTAAACACTATATTTTTGTTCTAGTGAACGGAAAATAAAAAAAAAACTTGGTATTTTTATAAAGCTAATAAGATGTCTTTTAAAATAAAAAACATAAAAAAAATTATGATTTTAGGGTAGTTGGAAGTTTATGTAGAAGAAAATATATTTTCACGACCTGTGTTTCATCTTTATTGTACAAACAATAATACTGTTTTCTTTTCAAAATTAAGGTAAGTTAATTGCATTCACACCACATCCCGAATTATGCACTAAACAAAACTAAACTGTTGAGTATATGCACGACTCTTTTATACGGATATATTGTAAGCAAATTATTGCATGCAGCGGAGATATTCTGTACCCATTTAAATCTGCATAAACGTCCGTACCCACGATCCGATCGACTTCCACCGTGGATAACGCTTACCATTACATGTTTTATGTAGCGTAAAGGAAAATATTAGATCCCCCATTCAATGCCATGTTTGGAGCTCAAGTCAATCTTACAAAGGGTACGAACTTAGTGTCGTCGGGAATTCGGGTCCCCCCTCTCTGCAATGCAATGGTTGGGGGGATGTGCGTTCCCTACGAATACTTTATGTAACCATCTCTTTGTTTTTACTTTAAAAATTTTTTTAGTAATATACCGAAAAATCCGGCGTATAATGCGTATTTTTAACCAAAAAAAATCAAACTTTCGAGTTGTGCTTATATGGATATAAAATGAGCGAAAAATGAAAAACGTGTATAGGAAAAAAAATTAGAGATATACATATATCAAAATACTTTTTTTTTTAAAAATGACATTTCTTATGAGCTTAAGGGTTGTATTTCGGGAAAGTATATCTACCTCTTTTCAATAACACAATAATACCTCAATAAATTACTTTTAAGCGTGTACATTTCAAGTTTCTTCGAAAAAAGGGGTGCGCTTTAAACGGCGAATGTATTTTAAAAATTAAAAATTGCAGCTCAAAAGTATGGGTGCGCGTTATACGGCGGTCCCATTATACGCCGGTTTTACGGTAGTTACAAACCTATTTAAACTTTCATAATAATGGATATATATATATATATATCAAAATTTTTTACTCTATTAAACCATTTGTAGCCCCCCTAAATTTGCCCACGTACCCCCAAAAAAGGTTCAAGGTTTTTGTAGCCTAATTTGGGAACCTATTCTAAAATAATATATTGAAATATAAGTTTATGAATATTTCAGTTTTGCTAAAATTTATGTTGTGAGAATAAATGTAATTTTTCTAATATGAATACTGGATAAATTACCAAAAGAGCATCAAAATAATGTATGGTAGAAAATTGTACATTGTGTTATTTAAAAAAAATGTGATTTAATAACACGTAAAAAGCCAGTTGGGTGGGGTGTTTGGTTCGGCTCTGGTCTTGTACGCTGCATTTTGCGGGTTCGACCAGGGCCCAATTCGTATTTTTCTGATGCAAAAATCGACAGCCTCCATGTCATGTGGTAACACGGCATGTTAAATGTCCCTCGAGTGCTGGTTTCCTCCCTTCCGCCAGAGCTGAGTTTAAACCCTCTGGAATGGAAATTGAGCGTCACAACTACATTGTGGCAATTAATATCCACCTATATGCTGCCACACTAAAAAAATAATAGTAGCTTCGGGGAAATATACTAGGTCTGCAATTGTGAAAATACCAATCCGCAGCCTTGTTTGAAAAATAAAATAAATAAACTTGATATGTAACAAATATCTATAATGATTACATACTTAAAAGTTTAAGGGGAAAAAATAAAACACATTTTTATTTATCTACTAGATATTGTAACACAAAGAGAATTACAAAAATGTTTAAATGTTTGAAACAAGATTTGAAACTCATCTTGTATAGTCATAAGTAAATCTGTAAGAATTTAAGTATTACAATTCTGAAAGGAAAAATATCAGAAAAAACAACAACTGTTTGTGTTCTTGTGTGATTAAGGTACTCATCTAACTTTCCTTAAATAATAATTTTTTTTAAAAACCCACACTATTCAAAAAAAAGAATTGTAACAGTTCCAAGATAGCATAATTATAGAAAGAGAGCTTCGTCATAAAATCCCTATCCAAAAAAAAAAGAAAAAAGACGATACTTTGAAAATAATAGTATTTCGTGTTTTAACATATATCAATAAAAAATCAGCATTTTACATACCCGATCTTGGAGGAGAAATTTTGAATAAATATAGGTAAATTACACTCTTTCCCTACCATGGGATTTACTTGTAAATTATACTAGCTGGAATATCGGGGTTGTAATGGACAGAGAAAAAAAAAAAAACGATTAACATTTTCCCTCAGTTCTAAAAATAGTGTTTCTTTAACCTGAAGTAATCGAACGCTATTTAGACAAGAATATTAAATGTATGGTAATGTATTTTTTTGTACAAAATTTCCCTTTTCACCTTCTCAGCGACGCACTTCATTGCCAAACTACTAAGAAAAGAATCGCTCGCATTGTAAAGTTTTAGCATATATTTAAGTCGTGTATAAATTACTATATATTCATGAGCTGGCATCCATGTCAGGGTAAACGATTCGGTAGTGGTATTGTAAGAAATGCTGTGATGAGAAATAATATTTAATTATTTAATGTATTTCCGCTGGAGTACATTAATTTAATGTTTAGTCCCATTTTAAAGAATCATTGGTTGTGTTTAGATTTTTATTCTTGTTTTAAAGTGTTGCCTTTTGCTATTTGGGGGTTTTGAAAGGACTATTTTTGAATAAGTTTTCAAACATTTTAAGAAAATTGGGCCCTTTATTACAAAAAAAGCATTTGTACATTTTTGGTTTATTAAAATGTTGTCCAAAATTTTTGGATATTTCCCCCCCTTTTTGCCTTCCTCGCTATATACTACAAAAAACTCTTTTGTTTTTTAAATGGATTTCGCCCCCCGGGAACAAAGACCGTGTTTCTCAGCAGCCTAAAATCGAGCATAAAAAGAATATTGGAAGAGGCAATGTCTGGTGAATACGGTGGGAGGGGTCCTATTCGCCCCTTTTATTAATCCTCTTGGGTAAAAATACTTCTTTAACGGTGTCTTGAATTTAAAATCGCCATCCGTAGAAAGAACTTGGTTTTGCGTTAATTTGGGCGCTATTTAAACTCTAGAAAAGTGAGAGTTAGAGTTAGACTTTAAGCTGCTTTTCGCCTCTTCACGACTTTTCCCGTGCTGAACTCGGGTAGTGTGAAAATTTAATGGAGCAATCGATCTTTTCTGAATTATTTCGCATGTGCTTTTTATATGGTTTCGAATTATTGAAAAGTATCCCTGGATGGAATTTTCTGCGAAAAGAAGACGTCCTTCTTCTGAGCTCCCCACTTTCACGTTTGTCTTAAAGACACTTATTGTCTTATTCCCCCAACACAGAAGAAAACGAATCCAACACGACAGTGTATTATTTGCTGCTCCAAGAGAAACAATATAGGGAAGAAGAGAAACAAAATATACTACTGCCCACATTGCAATGTTGGGTTATGCGCAGTATCGTGTTTTGGAATTTATCTTACATGATCAGATTTTGATTAATAATTTCATAATCATTTACGTAAATGCAAAAGATGTAAATAAAATTTTGGTTTTCAAGATAAAAGCTAGGTATTCTAAGCTTTATATTTATAATTAGCGTGAATTGACTCTAAAGTAATGATTCTCTGCCATGCAGAAAGACTACAGTTAAATTACTCATTTATTTAAATAGATTTTTTTTTTACATTCATTTTTAAGAAAATTTGTATGCGAATGGTGCTATCATGTTTAAAAAGATACGCATAGAATAAGCATAAAAAGTGACATTTTTTTATCCATAATCCAGAAACGAAATGAGCTTGGAAGAATACAGTTAGAGTAGTGAAGTGACTATCTAAAGTCTTTTTTCTAAAAAAAGAAGCTTTAGTCTAGGGTATCCAGTTGACCCGGGCGGGACCTGAAGAATACAGTTACATCGGATCATATGCAGTTAAATGATGATTACTTGTCTTAGGTAGACCCCTACTTAACTAATATTCCCTTTTTACAACTTTATCAACTTAAACGTCTTTTTGACAGCTAGCACTACTACTTACTTTAAAAGAATTAGTTTTCTAACTGTAGTCAAGTATAGTGTGTGAAACTTAAGAAGCCCATGCCAATTAATTAAAGTAAAATTTAATTAGTAATTAAAATAACTAAACAACAAACAAATGCTTTTAATGAGACATGAATCTGGTGCTTCAATAACAAATTTTCAGCATTTAATATCAATCTATAGTCAGGTTTAACCATAAATCTCCTCGGTTAGTAGTGTTTTTTTTTTTCTTTCTTTTCTTCTCCTTTTTTTGTTTTCTTTTGGAGATAAGAAACCACGTTGAAACTTGTTCTCAGACGAAAAAGCAATTAAAAACTTTCTCAATGTATTCTATAATTCGCGAAAAATAACATGCGCTTCTTTTTAATCCCCCTAAGTGGTCTGCACTTAAAGTCTTGCCATTCTGGAGATGCTTCAAAAATGCACCGCACACATTTTTTGCTTTCAGGTGGGGTTCTCAAAAGCGGTTGAGCCGTTTTTTTAAGAATGCGGCTAGGCGCTTTGGAAATTTTCTGAAGGCAGAAAAAGCATCTCTGGAATGGGGGGAAATTTTACGATGCGAACCATTTGGGAAGGAGTTAAAACCATAATTGTTGACATCTGTTTCTAAACTTTACTTTAATATTTCCGTTAGGGCCTATTCCGATTAATTCCTATTGTAATATGACATTTTTTTTAAATGTGATCTTATGAATTCTCTGCCTACCGTGGTACTACCATAATCAAAACATTCTCAAATTTAGTTTCAAAATCTGAATAAAGGGCATTTAAATGTTGATTGTAGGTTAAAACATCCTGACAGATTGCCTGTGAGAAATTCGGAGAATTTGGGCGTCCAATATTACATTTCTTTAAATTAATTCTGAAAAGAAACGTTGAAATGAGCCTTGTTTTAGTAAAATGTATGCTGTTATTTTGTAGCTACAAATTAACCTCATTAAATGTAGTAAATAAATTAGTCAAATAGGTAAAAACTGGTTTCTACTTGATTAATTTTTTTATAAAAAATTAGAGTCATGATCTAGTTTAATGAAAACTACTATCATTGACCCCCATTTACACGTCATGAAACCCCAAATTATTTCTTAGCTGACATGGAACCCTTGTAGTTCTTCATAGATCCCCGGGGTGCCTATATAGATCACTTTGGGAATCACTGATGTAGGAGAATTATTTTGTCATGTTTGGAGTAGTTAAGGTATCCAACTACGTTCGGAACCGTGATTTTAAAAAGGCACATAAATGGATACTTTTCATGATATTTAGTGTCACTTAGATTAGAATACATGTATAAAACTGTTTTAAGGGCATTTTGATAAAAACAATTTATTTAAATACAATATTTTGGCAAAAAATTAACTTAGAATAACCTTTTTTTCAAAATGTTCTTCTTTTGTGAAAAATGTTTCTATTATAATAATATTTTGCCTGTATATAGCTCAGACTTCTGTACAGAGGCTCAACTATGATGTTTGAAAAATTCACATTATTTTCAGAGTTACAACCATTTGAAATAATTAGCGGTATTTTTTTCTTAAAATTTCTCCCCTCTGTTGTCGTAAAACATGGATAAACCCACTTCTATATAAGTTATATGTTTCAAAAATTTAGTTGAGCCTCTGTACAGAGGTCTGAGCTACATACAGGCAAAATATTATTATAATAGAAGCATTTTACGCAAAAGGAGAATATTTTGAAAATGGGTCATTGCATGTTCATTTTTTGTCAAAATACTATACTTAAATAACTTTTTATTTTAATACTAATCTTAAAACAATTTTATATACATTTTCTAATCTAAGTGACACTAAATATCATAGATATTATGCATTTATACGCTTTTCCAAAATTACGGCTCCGAACGTAGTCGGATACCTTAATGGCCCGTTTTTTTTCCAGTGCTCTGTCGAATCTCATCAGTTTTGTTGCGTAGCGAGACCCAATAATGGGTTCGTTCGGTGTGAGTCATTCATAACACACAGCAGCAAGCTAATCCTTTAAAATACACGAGTTTCTTCCTTGAATATTCAGTTGTTGAAGCATGACCATGTGGTTTTCACGATTTTCTCATTATGTTATCATAGTGTATCAATTTGTCATCATCAGTGGCTATGTGATTGAAAAAGACTTTTCGTTTATGACTGGCAAGCTGCATTTCAAAGTTTCTCGGCTTAAGCTTATCTGGAACCCAATTTCCTCCATGCTGAATCGTTTACAACGATTTTAAACGATGTGAAATTGCTTGTTGAGTCACTCCTAATGTAATTGCGTTTGGCAAGAATCTTTCACTAGAGTAATCTTCCCCAATGTTCTTTGTCGTCTATGTCACATAACCGTTCTTAAACTTTTGAAATTACTCTCAGTATAACTACTTAATTTACTCAAAACAGCTTCACTGTATGCTTCTACTAGCAATCTTTAGGTGTAAGTGTCTTCAAATTAAAGAGAAAATCAAAAGTTAATAAGGTTATGTTAAATAGTAGTAAGATATGATGTGATATTTTTTGCAAAAATGTGCATTCAGTTTTGTCTCTGTTCCTTAAACTACAAATATTAAATCAATAGGCTATAAGCTGTTTTTCATTTTTATTTTTAAGTGCTAAATCAAGGTTTAGGTTGTAAAGAACATTGAGTGTGAATTGTTTAATTATTCCTATCCATATAATTGCCTTGGGCCGTGGGTAGCCTAGTGGTTAGAGCATCGGACTCCAAACCGGAAGGCCTGGATTCGATGTCCGATGCCCTCAAATACCTTCCGAGTACACATGGAGTACGTGCTCGTTAAATCAGTGGGTCCGAAAGTCTTGTGGGCTGAATCACGAGTGCAGGGAACTGGAGAATATTTTCCTCTCCTTAAGTTCCATGCCTAAATTGGGGAAGTGAAGATAGGTGGTGCCGCCATCTATCGTCCCTTCGGGGAATTTCGCCAAGCTAATTCGTACTGTAACCTGTATGGTGCTCAAGGCCAAGGCCAATGACAGGCGTACTTCTAGCCCCTTGCCACGATGAATTTTGTGGGCCTCGATCTGACTACATCAGACAGACGGCATTATTCACAACACAATGACATATAGTTGCCTTTCTTAGTGTTACATTCCTGTGAGATACTTCTTACAACTATACATAATATTAAAATTAATTCAGATCCAATAACTAAATTGTATATTTCAAGGTAATAACAGAACTATTATCATATATCTACTTAAGATATTTCCTAACACATGTGGAAAAATTTCTTTTAGAAATTACTTTTCTCTCGTTCCTAATGGAAAAATGAATATCAATTTAGACCTAAACTCCTCAACCTCCATTAGGATGCGTAAGAAAAAGGAAATATATATCCAGGAAAACTCATTACCTGAAGCAAATCTAGAATTGTTTTCTCCTTCCTTGACTTCTGCAAGATGCATTTATTCGTCAAATCAATTCCGTATTATGTAATAATCTTTATTTCGACAGAACTGCCGAAAAGGAATCTATCAGAAAACCAAACGATGGTGATCAGATCAAACATTTGAAACATGTGTAAGACTAAAGACAAAGGACTGTTTGAATGCCTGTAATTATTTGCAACACAGACAATACATTTGATTCTTTAAAGTATTTACATAGAGAAAATGAAGCTTTTATGAAAGGTTTGTGATTTGTTTCATGAGTGATAATTACAGTTTAATGCTGGGATTTTCGATAGAGCAAGTAAAAACAACTTGATGTGGGCTTTTAGGGAAATTTTCTTGCACTAAACTTCAGTGTTGAAAATGAAATTCATGTGATGCTTATTCTTAGAAATACAATCGAACCTCTATATAATGAACCTCTATATTTCGAATTTTTCTCTATAGCGAACTTTTTTTTGGAACCTAGAACATTTCTTGGTTTTCTTCGTAAAATAACCTCTCTATAGAGAAGTGCATTTTCTATATAACGAACTTTTTCTTTTGTGATTCAGTTTTTGTTTTCCCTTTTTTTTAAAGTATTTCTGAAAAAATTTCATGTTATTCTCTCTTTAATACATTTATGGTGGTCATAAATCTTGAACTGGTTTTATTAGATCCTAACTCGCCGAGAGCAATAGAGTTTTGGACTTTTCATCCAAGAAGAGAAACCTTTAAGCCCCATTGCCCAGTTTCTTGCAACATCTTCGATATCCTCTTTCAGCCGCAGTGGATTTGTCCCATGGTCTAATTATAAAATAATGTGTTTTTAATATTACTTGTATGCTTTAAATTATAAAATGTCCTTAAAATTAATTAATTTTAGTATAAAATTTTTTTTTAATGTTGAAAATACTTTGATTACTTTGAATTCTTCGAGATTCTTTTTTCTTGTTTTCCTTGCAGTTTTTCTTCTTTTTTTTATGGGTAAGATATATAAAATAAATATATATTAATTTTAAAAAGGTGTTGAATAATGACATTACTCTTTTTATATATAGTGTATATGCATACAAAATTTGTTTATTTGGTTTTATAAGTATTAAAAATGAATAATTTGGAAATTTTCCAAATAACGAATTTTTTTCCGGGATTTTGTGACTTCGTTATATAGAGCTTTGATTGTATATGTTTTCGATTCAAAATATTGAAAAAAATCTCTCATCCACTTATTATAATTCAAGCTTAACCCGGGAGGAGATGCGCACTCAATACTAACGATAATGGTCAAGTGGAGAGACTGAGTCATCCCAATCCATTTTTAATAATTAGCGCCTTGTACACGACAAAAATTATTATTCCAGTGAATAATTTAACTAAGAGAAAGTGCACTCACCTATTTTTAAGGAATTTTCAATTTTTCTTTGATAATTTGAGAAAAAAAATATTATTCAAATTATAACAAAGTTTCAAATACATGACTTTAATAAAGGACACACATCACAGATACTTTTCACTAATATTACAGGAAGGTTATTTGTAGTCAAAACTGTCATATTTTGTTCAAATTATTGGATTTTATTGTCGCTGATGATAGACAAATAGCATTTAGAACTTTTCTTGCTTCAGACCTTTTTCACAGAGGCAAAGTGTGTTTATGATTTCATATTTTTGTTGATGTAGTTCTTTAGATAGCATTTGAATAGTTTCCTTTCAACTGAAATGTTACATGTCCGTCAGTTTTCTCAAATTTATTTTCGCTATCATGATTGATATGCATTATTTCAGCTGGTTCTTCCCTTGTTTGATCAGTTTCAACTTCCTTCAATATGGATTGCAAATGCCCATTTAAATTTTTTTTAAAAAAAATTTCTACTTTCTTACTTTATTAAACCATAATAAGTCTGGCAACACATCAATCAAAACCACGATGTTTTTCACGGGAGGAAAATATAGCACAGCATTTCCTCCAGAAACTGTGGGACGGCGCGCCCTACAGGGCGTGAGAACACTACGATGGGGGCGCGAGCATATTAAAAAGTTGAAAACAAAATATTATTTTAAAAAAATATTAATTTACTAAAAGTAAAAAAAAACAAAATTAATAAAAATGAAATATACGTTTACACTGATATAATAAATTTATAAATGTATCAGTATTTCACAATGTATTTTATAATTAATTTCACAATACTAAGTTAAATACAAGTTTAATAATTACCAGTTACCCCATAAACTTGCCTTATATAAAATTACATACACGCATTAGCAACACTTGTATCTTGCGGTAATTTGTGCGATTTATAATAATTAATCTCTTAACTGCCGATATTAAAGTTACACGATTCTTCCCAGGGGCCACCATTTTCTCATTAGGTGTGCGTATGTCATGTATTTAAGAGGGGAGAAGAAAAGGAATAAATAAGCAAACCAGCCTTCGAAATAAGTAGATTCTTTGCAAAAACAACCAAGGTCTTTTTATTGCATTCCAAAGCCTTCAGGAATAATTTATTAAAGCAGTGCACAGAAAAGTTCGTGCTTCGGAGGACGTATATATATACGCCCGGGACAGTAAAATGCTTTGGCTAAGCGAAACGTTTATATACGCCAGTGGTACTTAAAGAGATTAACGTCGCATTGTAGGTTAGCGCGTCAAAGCACAGTATTATTGAATTGAATACATTGTTATTGTATGGAGGGGGCGCGATGAAAATCATGCTTAAATATTGGGTAGAAAACATTGAAAGTTTTAGAAGCACCGATGTAGCATGTTCATTGAAAACAATTTTGAACAAAAGTGGTTGAGCGGAGAGATCTAAGTCAAAGCAAGTACCTTAAGATAGTAAGAAAAAAAAAAAAGAAAGAAAGAAAGAAAAGGGAAAAAAAAGGTTGCCACTCTCAAAAAAATAGGGAGTTATGTGACAAATACGATTTAGTTCCTAGGAAGACAGTCATATTGGAGTTACTGTCAAGACCATTTGTAAAAAATAAACACTTTTCCCAGAATTAATGATTTTGTGAGCCTGGGGTGACTTCGTGCCCCGCGTGCCCATTCCCGGGTTATTAAAAGGAAAGTTAACATTTCGCGTCATATAATTAATTGACGTATTTTGTAGTCCTTATGTCCCTAAATTCTCCATGTTAAAAGGCTGACGCACATTAAATTTGTTATGGCTCAAAGTACTCACTGTCGCTTGTATTGAGTGCTCAACATTAGAGCGAACGTTTCTCAATATAAGAGGAAGAAAGATTTGTTATTGTAAACGTATACTGGTGTTTTTAAATTTATTCTTTTGACATTTGGTGGGTACAATGTTCTTTTTCAAATAAAATTATTAACAATATCTCATTATTCTATATTTGCGGCTTCATCAGATTTAACTTCCGAAACAATATGTTTCAAAACAATTGTTCATATGTTCAACAATTTTCTATGTTTTGAAAAATATCTCTTGGTCTCACTATGAATTGATTTCTTCATTTTTTGCTTATATTTGAAATAGAGTAGACTCCCGAAGACTCGACACTCGATAACACTGCAGCCAGATAAAATGGGATAAAAGCACGACAATATGTCCGATGCAAAAATTGCTGCCGCTGTCGCAATCAATGAAACATGCCAGAGAATGATAAATACTTTTAAGTTAAGGTCACCGTACGAACTCCTAAGATATCACATAGTGAGGGGCTAAAAGCTATTGAAATTACCCTTTAATATTTTTCATAACAAGGTGCGTTGATAATGGACTTACTGTGCTTCCGTCGCCTTAGTGATGAAGCAGCAAAACGCAGCGTACACCCAAGAAGACCACAGGTCATTACGCATTTCTTTAAAAAAAGTAGGTAGTTTTTGCAAAGTCGGGTATTTAATTTTCATTATAGACATATTTATGTATTCGTAAAGTATATTTCTGAAATTGTCTGATCACGTAAAATATTATATACTATGTCTTGAATAATTTCATTTTCCATGTAGTAAATGATCTATATCTTCATAAAGTACGTACTTTTCCTTTGCTTAAGGATATTTGGGCAGTTTATTTTCTTTTGTATTCTCAAACAAACCATACGTACAAGTGCAGTTCAGAATTTTCTGAAGAAACAGTGCTTGTTATTTTTTAGTCCCATTCTCAATAACCTAGCACTTCCACAAACTTGGCCTCTCTTCGGTCCACATTAGACTAGTTTTAGGCACTCTACTAAATAAATATCATTTGCGTAATATGATTGTAAATCTATTAGCCAAACAGAAGTTAATTTTTTCCTTATTTTTACATCCGAATTCATATATTTTAATCTTTGTATGACAAATGTGAATTTTACTCAAACTGATCAAATATTTTGTTTCTTAATTGGAAACGCAGAAAAGAATATTCTAGACATTTAAAAATTCATCAACTACATTGTTAAAACTAATACGTTAAATTCCTAAGAATACACCCTCTGATATAGGCAGAAACACTTAAATTTATGAAACAGTTTATAATCGAATTTCGAGGCTAAATTCTTTTCATAAATTGTTACCTTAATACTTTGAATAAACATTCTTTTCTAATGCTAAAACATGGTCTTAAGGAAAATACCATATGTAAACAAAATTTATTCTTTAGAACCTTTATTAAAAATTAGAAGCTAAAAGAAAGAACAAATATATATATATATATATATATATGTTTTCAGAAGTGAATTTAAAGTAAGCTTAAGGTAGGAGAATATGTATCTTTGGAAGTTTGTAGAAAGCGTTTTAACACTGAAAAAAATTAAAATATATTACCATATTTTTCTCCGTAATTTTAATAATATTTGCACACCTCTACCATTTTCTTTTAGATTCTTATGGAAATGAAGCATATTCACATACTGACAATCATTATTTTATATTTTTTAACGTTTGTTAAGATGAGATAAGTATTGAAGGTTTTATTTTTATTTATAAAGGTAGACTATATTTTATTGAATTTCTATTTTATATACTTATTTATTTTATGAAGCAGACAATATTTTGCTACGAATGGTTTTATGTGTGTTATTATTTGTATATGATCCAGACTGATGGCCTATCAATAAGGTGCCATAATATATTATTTTCATTTAAAACCCGTTTAGTACAATGGCAACAAATAAGGGAAATCATTTGGGTTTAGAGGATTGTGTTTATTGAATTCTGTACCTAAGTTAACAAAACGATATTTTGAAAAAGTTATGTTAAAAGGCTTTAAATTTTTATTAAACTTATTGTTTTTGTTAATAGTCTTTTTCTTGGTATTTTATTAAATAACTAAAATATTTTATGTATTTTTAATTAAAAACTGTTTCCATTGGATTTTGAAGTTTGGATGATATTTACCGACTTCTCTTAGTCGAAGGCCAAGAAATGGGGTGATTTTTCTCTTAAAGGCTCGACATTGTTTGTCTGCCTGAGCAATACTTTAAAAGATCTTTAACATTTTGTTTATCAAAGAGCCTGCCACTTTGATGTAGCAATATAAAACATCAAAGCGTTTTGAAGAATCTGTAGCATTGCGATTTTTCAGTTTTTCTACATTTACGAGAAATAATGTGAAATAATGTACAACATTTCTACTCTTTATATCTCGATATACTGATATAAAAGTACTACATTACATTTTATATATCCGGAAAACTCCCGGACCACCCATGAAATAGGTCTTCCTGCGGACAACTCTCGGACCACCGCCAATGGCCTCATGGACAACTCCCGGACCACCGTAATGGCCTCATGGACAATTCCCGGACTTTTCCATTTGGTCTCCTGGACAACTCGGACCACCACGCTAATGATCTCTCCTTCCGTGATGCAATGCGGTGAAACCGTATCCCTACCTTTCTCCAAATCAACTGGCGTTATAATCGATTGTGTGGAAGTGAAACGACTTTCATCCGTAGAGAGGACACTACTCCATTGATGAAATGTCCAGTTGTGTTCCCTACACCACTCTAAGTGGTGCCACCGATGACTAAGTTTCAAAGAAAAGCAGGTTCAAGACGGTGGGCGAATAGGCCATCTTTGTGTGGGCGCCTGGTCTCAATATACTTCGATACTTGTCGCCCTGTTGCTGTACACAGTTACTGAGCAATGGCCCTTGCTGATTGGTATCAGGCTCTTTTCGCATGCAGGATGATATATCAGTCATCCACTGCAGTTGTTTTTCTAGGGCGGTCACTACCAACCTTTCTATGCTTTGGGAACATACGGTTCCAGAAAAAGGGCCTTCAAGTGCACGAAACAACTCTTTTCTTGATTCCAAACAGTTCAGCTACATTGGTTAAACTACGAACCTTGACCAGCTTTTCTATCATTCTTCCACTTGTGAAATTATGCAGGGGATTTCTCTTTTAGCCATATTTCACGAAAGAACTCACTTGCGTATGAAATGAATGTCTTTTATTGTGCCTCCGTTCTTCCTTTTACGGCAGTCTTGAGCTGCTCGTGCCGACCGCACGCGTTTTTAGGATAATCATGTTCGCCAATGATGTTTTGTTTCTCACATTTGCATATGCATCATCTTTCTAATGAATTGAGTGTTCACATTGTACTGATCATAATAAGCCCTTTTCTGCAATTTCATGGCTATTTGCTTAAAATTTACATTGTTGCTTAAGTTTTGCACACCAGGGTAAAATCAGAATTTATTTACATCATTACCAATTTAAGGAAAATGAATAACATTTTATCGTTAATTCAAAAGGCAAGATTGGCTTAAAAAGAAACAACTTCTATTGCTGCGTATAAGCAAGTAAAAAGCAAAGATTAGAAATCTCAATCAGTTGTGACTGTATGTGAGCCTAGTCATTATTTATACGAATCTATCAAATATTCTCTGAAATTCTGTGATAATTGATCGCATTTATATTTAGTAAGTGATCCCACAGATTGAAAACAAAGATCAAATCTAGAACAAATGATCAAATTTAAAGGAAAGTTGATGCAACTATAGAGAGAAAATCGTTTAATACTCAACTGAGGGGGACTGAAATATTTTTTCATGTTAAAAGAATTTCGTGTTAAGGAATATTGTAAAAAAACTCCCATACTTTCAAAAAACAATTGAGTTATTAGAATACAACTTATTTACATAGATATATACATATATTACATAGTATATGCAATAATTCACGCTAATTTTATGCTGAAACGTTTGCATTTTTAAGGTCCAAATACCCTAAAAGCATGACTTTTTAAAAAAATTGACAATTTTTTTTAATGATTTTAATTGATAGGCCATCTTGTTAGCTTTATAAATTTACCATGTTTTTGTTTTCCATTCGCTAGAATAAAAACTAAAAGAGTTTTAGTAAAAGCAGATGCCGTAACTTTACATACGATGTCAAATTTTAAACTACGTTTTACTCGAAATGTGTTTTTTTTTCGAAAAACTCCAAAAGGACAGCGAATATTCAAAAAGTTTTAAAAATAATTTGTTGAATTTTTTTTTTGTATGTTCTGTATAATAATTGAAGTATTTTAATCTTCAAATTTAACAATCACTGTTTTATTACAAAATTTACAGTACTTTATGTGAATCACTGTTTTTTTAAAGAAATTTTACATAATAATTTAGATAAAGTGCTGTAGATTTTGTAAAAATTAAAATATCTCTTATCCTGAAGGTCATTTCAAAAAAGAATAGCAAAGTGATACATCAAAATTGAAGAAAGGAGGATTGGTTTATTTACTATTTGTATAGAGTGGGGTATGTTATTTTTTGTCAATTTTTACCCATTTTTACCCATTTTGTTCCATTTTATTAGTAATATATATATATATATAATTCCTTTTTCCCTTCATAATATAAGCCCTTTTTAATTAAAATCTATTAAATAAATATAAAAATCACAAAAAATCTCCATATTTTGATTTTTTAAAAAGGGTATCTCAAATTGTCAAGGATGCCTTAATGGTCTGACCTCACAGGACTTCCGCGTAATAGAGCTAAATGTTTAACGCTTCGCGCCTATAACGGTAGCTAGCGATATATCTTTAACACAGAAAAATGATATTTACTCATCGTTTTCAATTATCCTGTATGTTTTCACCTCTTTCGATATCTTTACACCAATCACAAGATCCATCCACGAGTCATTTGAGTTTTTGGGCTTCCGGTCTGTGTTTCATATAAAAAGCCGAGATTCGTTGGAAAATTCACGCCGCACTTTGCATTTGTCGCAATGTTCCTCTAATCTTTGTTGCTGCAAACAGGTGCTCTCTTTGTCTTCTTTGTTGTGTCACTCCCCTTAGTGAATCATGCTTAAGGTATTCGAGTACTTGCGACAATTTTTTTAAAAAACAGGTATGGAGACTTTTTGTGGTTTTAGATTTATTTGAAGTACATTTTAAGAAAAATATTACAAATTAAGAAGAGAAAAATAAGCTATAACTGCAAAAAGTGGGAAAAACGGGTAAAATTGACAAAAAATACATAAAAAACGGGGCCCCACTTTCTGTACAAATAATAAATGGTAAATTTTCCAGTACTTTCCGAATTTTGATGTATTCGACGAAATGACCTTCGGAAATAGAAAACCCCAACTTTTACACACCAAAAACTGCGGCGCATCACAAATTACGGTAGCCAATAGCAAAACTATGCAAAAAACAATGATTACGCAAAATTAACAAGGCCACAGCAATAAAATGTGATGAACGTCGAAGGTTAAAATGTTCAATAATTATACAAGAACATACATAAGTAAGCTTTAAGTATTTTCAAGCACGAACATTCACTGTTCTGTTTGTCTTTTCGAGAAAAACTACACATTTCGAGGAAAACACATTTTAAAGTTTGACATCTTTATCGTTATGGCGCATCTGCTTTTAAACACTAATGATTTTACGTTTCACCGGTGAACGGAAAAATAAAAACTTAGTATTTTATAAAGCTAATAAAATAATAACAAATAAAAACATAAAAAAATTATGATTTTAAGGTGGTGGAAGTTTATGTAAGAAAATATATTTTCACGACCTGTGTTTCATCTTTGTGTACAAACAATAATACTGTTTTCTTTTCAAAATTAAGGTAAAGTTAATTGCATTCACACCACATCCCGGAGTATGCATAAACAAACTAAACTGTTATATGCACATTCTTTTATACGGATATATTGTAAGCAAATTATTGCATGCAGCGGAGATATTCTGTACCCATTTAAATCTGCATAAACGTCCGTACCCACGATCCGATCGACTTCCACCGTGGATAACGCTTACCATTACATGTTTTATGTAGCGTAAAGGAAAATATTAGATCCCCCATTCAATGCCATGTTTGGAGCTCCAAGTCGAATCTTACAAAGGGTACGAACTTAGTGTCAGTCAGGCTTGAATTCTGGGTCCCCCCTCTCTGCAATGCAATGGTTCGGGGGATGTGCGTTACACTACTGAATGCACTTTATGTAACCATCTCTATTTGATTTTACATTAAAAGTTTTTAGTAAGTATACCGTAAAATCCGGCGTATAATGCGTACTTTTAACACAAAAAATAAGATCAAACTTTACGGGTGTGCGTTATACGTCGGATATAAAAATCAGAGCTTGAAAAATGAAAAACGATGTGCATAGGAAAAAAATTAGAGATATACATATATCAAAATACTGTTTTTTTTTAAAGAAATGACATTTCTTATGAGCTTAAAGGGTTGTATTTCTGGAAGTATATACTACCTCTTTTCAATAGCTTACAATAATACCTCGAATAAATTACTTTTAAGCGTACGTACATTTCAAGTTTCTTCGTAAAAAAGGGGTGCGCGTTATACGGCGAATGTATCTTAAAATTAAAAATTGCAGCTCTAAAGTATGGGTGCGCGTTATACGGCGGTGCGCATTATACGCCGGATTTTACGGTAGTTACAAACCTATTTAAACTTTCATAATAATGGATATATATATATATATATCACAAATATTTTACTCTATTAAACCATTTGTAGACCCCCTAAATTTGTCCACGTATCCCCTAATTAAGGTTCAAGGTTTTGTAGAACCTAATTTGGGAACCTATGTCTAAAAATAATAAATTAAAATATAAATTTATGAATATTTCATTTTTGCTAAAAGTTTATGTTATGAGAATAAATGTAATTTTTCTGGTATGAATACTGAGTAAATGACCAAAATAGCATCAAAATAATGTATGGTAGAAAATTGTACATTGTGTGTTATTTAAAAATGTGATTTAATAACACGTAAAAAGAAACCAGTGCAGGTGGGGTGTTTGGTTCGGCTCTCTGGTCTTGTACGCTGCATTTTGCGGGTTCGAGCAGGGGCCCAGTCATATTTTCATGATGCAAAAATCGACAGCCTCCATGTCATGTGGTAACACGGCATGTTAAATGTCCCTCGAGTGCTGGTTTCCTCCCTTCCGCCAGAGCTGAGTTTAAACCCTCTGGAATGGAAACTGAGCGTCACAACTACATTGTGGCAATTGATATCCACCTATATGCTGCCACACTAAAAAAATGATAGCAGCTTCGGGGAAATATACTAGGTCTGCAATTGTGAAAATACTAATCCGCAGCCTTACTCGTTTGAAAAATAAAATAAATAAACTTGATATGTAACAAATATCTATAATGATTTACATATACAAGAGTTTAAGGGAAAAAAATAAAACACATTTTTATTTATCTACTAGATATTGTAACACAAAGAGAATTACAAAAAAGTTTAAATAAGTTTCAAACAAGATTTGAAACTCTACTTGTATAGTCATAAAGAAATCTGTAAGGATTTAGGAAACTATTTTATTCTAGAAAGGAAAAATATCAGAAAGAAACAACAACTTTGTTTAGTATTGTTCTTGTGTGATTAAGGTACTCATCTAACTTTCCTTAAATAATAATTTTACTTTTAAACCTACACTATTCAAAAGAAGAAAATTGTAACAGTTCCAAGATAGCATAATTATAGAAAAGAGCTTCGTCATAAAATCCCTATCCAAAATACCAAACAGAAAAAACGACGATACTTTGAAAATAATAGTATTTCGTGTTTTAACATATATCAATAAAAAATCAGCATTTTACATACCCGATCTTGGCGGAGAAATTTTGAATAAATATAGGTAAATTACACTCTTTCTCTACCATGGGATTTACTTGTAAATTATACTAGCTGGAATTTCGAGGCTGTAATGGACAGAGAAAGAAAAAAAAATAACGATTAACATTTTCCCTCAGTTCTAAAAATAGTGTTTCTTTTAGCCTGGAAGTAATCGAACGCTATTTGGAGCAAAGATATTAAATGTATGGTAATGTATTTTTGTGGCCAGAAAGATCCTCTTCACATTCTCAGCGACGCACTTCATTTGCCAAACTACTAAGAAAGAATCGCTCGCATTGTAAAGTTTTAGCATATATTATTTAAGTCGTGTATAAATTACTATATATTCATGTTTAAAGTGCTTCGAGGATACGGCGATTCGATGCAGTGGTATTGTAAATGCTGTGATGAGAAATAATATTTAATTATTTAATGTATTTCGCTGGAGTACATTAATTTAATGTTTAGTCCCATTTTAAAGAATCATTGGTTGTGTTTAGATGTTTATTCTTGTTTTAAAGATGTTTAGCCTTTTGCAATATTTCGTTTGATGTATAAGGACTATAAATAAGTTTTCACATTCCTTAAGAAAATATTGGGCCCTTATTACAAAAGAACGGTACATTATGTTTTATTCAAAGTGTTGTCCATTTCTAGCCACTACTCCCTTCCCCCTTTTATGCCTGCTCGTCTATATAGCTACAGCTCGTATGCTATATGATGCTGAGACAGACCGTGTCTCAGCAGCCATACATCGAGCAAAGAATATTTGGAAGAGGCAATGTCTGGTGGATACGGTGGAAGGGGTCCTATTTGCCTTCTTTTACTAATCCTTTTGGGTAAAAATACTTTAACTGTTGCTTGAATTTAAAACCGTTATCCGTAGAAAGAACTTGATTTCGCGTTAATTTGGGCGCTATTTAAACTCTAGAAAAGTGAGTGTTAGAGTTAGACTTTAAGCTGCTTTTCTTCTCTTCACGGCTTTTCCCAACCTGAATTCGGGTAGTGTGAAAATTTACAGCGTCATCGATCTTCTCCGAATTATTTCACTTTTTGGTTTCCGAATGGTGAAAAGTACTTACCCTGGATGGTACTGCAAAAGGCGATCCTTCGCTGGAGAGCATCCCACTTTCACGTTTGTCTAGATGACACTTTGTGGCTTATTCCCCAACTTAGAGAAAAGCAGATCAACACGACAGTGTATTATTTGCTGCTCAAAGAGAAACAATAAAGGGAAAAAGAGAAACAAGATACTACTGCTTACATTGCAATGTTGGGTTATGCGCAGTATCGTGTTTTGGAATTTATCTTATGGATCAGATTTTTGATTAATCATTTCATAATCGTACGTAAATGCAAAAGATGTAAATAAAATTTTGGTTTTCAAGATAAAAGCTAGGTATTCTAAGCTTTATATTTATAATTAGCGTGAATTGACTCCTAAAAGTAATGATACTCTGCCATGCAGAGAAAGACTACAGTTAAATTACTCATTTATTTAAATAGATTTTTTTTTTTTTTACATTCATTTTTAAGAAAAATTTGTATGCGAATAGTTGCTATCATGTTTAAAAAGATACATAGAATAAGCATAAAAGAAAGCATTTATTTTTATCCATAATCCAGAAACGAAATGAGCTTGGGGAAGAATACAGTTAGAGTAGTGAAGTGACGTCTAAAGTCTTTTTTCTAAAAAGCTTTAGTCCGGGGTATCCAGTTGACAAGGGCGAGACCTGAAGAATACAGTTACATCGGGATCATATGCAGTTAAATGATGATTACTTTGTCTTTAGGTAGACCCCTACTTAGCTAGCTATTCACTTTTAACTTTTTATCAGCTTAAACGTCTTTGACAGCAGCTAGCACTACTACTTACTTTAAAAGAATTAGTTTTCTAACTGTAGTCAAGTATAGTGTGTGAAACTTAAGAAGCCCATGCCAATTAATTAAAGTAAAATTTAGTGAAAGGTAAAATAACCTTAAGCAACAAACAAATGCTTTTTAATGAGACATGAATCTGGTGCTTCAATAACAAATTTTCAGCATTTTAATATCAGAAATCTATAGTCAGGTTTAACCATATAAATCTTCTCGGTTAGTAGTGTTTTCTTTTCTTTCTTTTCTTCTCCTTTTTTTGTTTTCTTTGCTGGGAGATAGAAACCACGTTGAAACTTGTTCTCAGACGAAAAAGCAATTAAAACTTTCTCAATGTATTCTATAATTCGCGAAAAATAACGTACACTTCTTTTTAATCCTCCTAAATGGTCTGCGCTTAAAAGTCTTGCCATTCTGGAGATGCTTCAAAAAATGCACCGCACACATTTTTTTGCTTTCAGGTGGGGTTCTCAAGCGGTTGAGCCGTATTTTTAAGAATGCGGCTAGGCCGCTTTGAGAGAATACTAACGAAGGCAGAAAAAGCATCTCTGGAATATTGGGAATTACGTGCGAACCACTTGAAGGATTAAACCATATTGTTGACATCTGTTTCTAAACTTTTACTTTAGCTATTTCCGTTAGGGGCCTATTCCGGTCCAATTCCTATTGTAAATATATTTTTTTTAAATGTGATCTTGTAGATTCTCTGCCTACCGTGGTACTACCATAATCAAAACATTCTCAAATTTAGTTTCAAAATCTGAATAAGGGGCATTTAAATGTTGATTGCTTGGGGTTAAAACCCCTCCTGACAAGATTGCCTGTGAGAAATTCGGAGAATTTGCGGCGTCAATATTACATTTCTTTAAAATTAATTCTGAGAAAGAAACGTTGAAATGAGCCTTGTTTTAGTAAAATGTATGCTGTACATTTTGTAGCTACAAATTAACCTCTCATTAAATGTAGTAAATAAAATTAGTCAAATGGGTAAAAACTTTGGTTTCTACTTGATTAATTTTTTATAAAAATTAGAGTCATGATCTGAACTTTAGTAGAAAACTACTATCATTGACCCCCATTTACACGTCATGAAACGGGGAGTATTTCTTAGCTGACATGGAACCCTTGTAGTTCTTCATAGATCCCCGGGGTGCCTATATAGATCACTTTGGGAATCACTGATGTAGGAGAATTATTTTGTCATGTTTGAAGATTAGTTAAAGATTATCCAACTACGTTCGGAACCATCGATTTTAAAAAGGCACATAAATGGATGCACTTTTCATGATATTTGAGTGTCCTTAGATTGATACATGTATAAAACTGTTTTAAGGGCATTTTGATAGAACAATTTATTTAAATACAATATTTTGGCAGAATTAACTACAAGAATAACCTTTTTTCAAAATGTTCTTCTTACTGTGAAAATGTTTCTATTATAATAATATTTTGCCTGTATAACAAAGCTCAGACTTCTGTACGGAGGCTCCAACTATGATGTTTGAAAAGTGCAGTATTTTCAGAGTTGCAACCATTTAGAAATAATTAGCGGTATTTTTGCCTTTAAAGATTTCTCCCTCTGTTGTCGTAAAAACATATGGATAAACCCACTTCTATATAGGTGCATATGTTTCAAAAATTTAGTTTGGAGCACCTGTACAGAGGTCTGAGGCTACATACAGGCAAAATATTATTATAATAGAAGCATTTTACACTAAAGAATATTTTGAAAATGGGTCATTGCATGTTCATTTTTGTCAAATACTATACTTAAATAACTTTTTATTTTAATACTAAATCTTAAAACAATTTTATATACATTTTCCTAATCTAGAGTGACTTTTCATCATAAGATATTATGCATTTATACGCTTTTCCATTACGGCTCGAACGTGGTCGGATACCTTAATGGCCGTTTTTCAATTGCTCTGTCGGAATCTCATCAGTTTTGTTGCGTAGCGGACAATAATGGGTTCGTTCGGTGTGAGTCATTCATAACACAGCAGCAAGCTAATCCTTTAAAATACACGAAGTTTCTTCCTTGAATATTCAGTTGTTGAAGCATGACCATGTGGTTTCACGATTTTTTACTCTGTTATATTTATCGCAAGTCGCCATCAATTTGTCATCATCGGTGGCTATGTGATTGAAAAAAGACTTTTCGTTTATGACTGGCAAGCTGCATTTCAAAGTTTCTCGGCTTAAGCTTATCTGGAACCCAATTTCCTCCATGCTGAGATCGTTTACAACGCGATTTTTAAGCGATATTAATTATGCTTGTTTAGGAGTCACTCTAATGTAATTGCGTTTGGCAAGAATCTTTCACTAGGTAATCTTCCCCAATGTTCTTATTTTGTCGTCTATGTCACATAACCGTTCTTAAACTTTTGAAGTATTACTCTCAGTATAACTACTTAATTTACTCAAAAACAGCTTCTGTAATGCTTCTACTAGCAATCTTTAGGTGTAAGTGTCTTCAAATTAAAGAAAATCAAAGGATTAATAAGGTTATGTTAAAATAGTAGTAAAAGATATGATGTGATATTTTTTTGCAAAAAATGTGCATTCAGTTTGTCTGTTCCTTAAACTACAAATATTAAATCAATAGGCTATAAGCTGTTTTTCATTTTATTTTTAAGTATACTAAATCAAGGTTTTGGGGTTGTAAAATTGAGTGTGAATTGTTTAATTATTCCTATCCATAATTGCCTTGGGCCGTGGGTAGCCTAATGGTTAGAGCATCGGAATCCAAACCGGAAGGCCTGGATTCGATGTCCGATGCCCTCAAATACCTTCAGTACACATGGAGTACGTGCTCGTTAAAATCAGTGGGTCAGAAGTCTTGTGGGCTGAATCACGGGGTGCAGGGAACTTGGAGAATATTTTTCCTCTCCTTAAGTTTCCATGCTTACCATTGAAGTGAAGATAGGTGGTGCCGCCATCTATCGTCCCTTCGAGGCTTTCGCCAAACTGGCTTCATTACTGTAACCTGTATGGTGCTCAAGGCCAAGGCCAATGACAGGCGTACTTCTAGCCCCTTGCCACGATGAATTTGTGGGCCTCGATCTGACTACATCAGACAGACGGCATTATTCACAACACAATGACATATAGTTGCCTTTCTTAGTGTTACATTCCTGTGAGATACTTCTTACAACTATACATAATATTAAAATTAATTCAGATCCAATAACTTCCCAAATTGTATATTTCAAGGTAATATGTAGAACTATTATCATATATCTACTTAAGATATTTCTAACACATGGGGAAAATTTCTTTTAAGTACTTTTCTCTCGTTCCCCTAATGCGGAAAAATGAATATCAATTTAGACCTAAACTCCTCAACCTCCATTAGGATGCGTAAAAAGGAAATATATATCAGGAAAACTCATTACCTGAAGCAAATCTCTAGAATTGTTTTCTCCTTCCTTGACTTCTGCACAAGATGCATTTATTCGTCAAATCAATTCCGTATTATGTAATAATCTTTATTTCGACAGAACTGCCGAAAAGGAATCTATCAGAAAACAAACGATGGTGATCCAGATCAAACATTTGAAACGTAGTAGCCAAGACTAAAGACAAAAGGACTGTTTGAATACCTGTAATTATTTGCAACACAGACAATACATTTGATTCTTTAAAAGTATTTACATAGAAAATGAGCTTTTTATGAAAGGTTTGTGATTTGTTTCATGAGTGATAATTACAGTTTAATACTTTAAGGATTTTCGATAGAGCAAGTAAAAAAATAACTTGATGTGTGGCTTTTAGGGAAATTTTCTTGCACTAAACTTCAGTCGGTGAAAATAGAAATTCATGTGATGCTTATTCTTAAATACAATCGAACACTCTATATAATGAACCTCTATATTTCGAATTTTTTCTCTATAGCGAACTTTTTTGGAACCTAGAACATTTCTTGGTTTTCTTCGTAAATAACCTCTCTCTATAGAAGTGCATTTTCTATATAACGAACTTTTTCTTTTGTGATTTACAGTTTTTTGTTTTTCCCTTTTTTTTAAGTATTTCTGAAAAATTTCATGTTATTCTCTCTTTAATACATTTATGGTGGTCATAAAATACTTGAACTGGTTTTATTAGATCCCTATCGCCGAGAGCAATAGAGTTTTGGACTTTTTCATCCAAGAAGAAACCTTTAAGCCACATTGCCCAGTTTCTTGCAACATCTTCGATATCCTCTTTCAGCCACCCAGTGGTTTGTCCCATGGTCTAATTATAAAATATGTGTTTTAATATTACTTGTATGCTTTAAATTATAAAATATCGCCCAAAATTAGTATTAATTTTTAGTATAAAATTTTTTAATGTTGAAAATACTTTGATTACTTTGGATTCTTCGAGATTCTTTTTTCTTGTTTTCCTTGCAGTTTTTCTTCTTTTTTTATGGGTAAGATATATAAAATAAATATATATTAATTTTAAAAAAGGTGTGAATAATTACTCTTTTTTATATATAGTGTATATGCATACAAAATTTGTTTTATTTGGTTTATAAAGTATATTAAAAGATGAATAATCTAACGAATTTTCCAAATAACGAATTTTTTTCCGGGATTTTGTGACTTCGTTATATAGAGCTTTGATTGTATATGTTTTCGATTCAAAATATTGAAAAAAATCTCTCATCCACTTATTATAATTCAAGCTTAACCCGGGAGCAGATGCGCACTCAATACTAACGATAATGGTCAAGTGGGGAGACTGAGTCATCCCAATCCATTTTTTTAATAATTATTTTTATTGTACACGACAAAAATTATTATTCCAGTGAATAATTTAACTAAGAGAAAGTGCACTCACCTATTTTTAAGGAATTTTCAATTTTTCTTTGATAATTTGAGAAAAAAAATATTATTCAAATTATAACAAGAAGTTTCAAATGTGCATGACTTTAATAAAGGACACACATCACAGATACTTTTCACTAATATTACAGGAAGGTTATTTGTAGTCAAAACTGTCATATTTTGTTCAAATTATTGGATTTTATTGTCGCTGATGATAGACAAATAGCATTTAGAACTTTTTTTCTTGCTTCAGACCTTTTTCACAGAGCAAAGTGTGTTTTATGATTTCATATTTTTATTGATGTAGTTCTTTAGATAGCATTTGAATAGTTTCCTTTCAACTGAAATGTTACATGTCCGTCAGTTTTCTCAAATTTATTTTCGCTATCATGATTAATATGCATTATTTCAGCTGGTTCTTCCCTTGTTTGATCAGTTTCAACTTCCTTCAATATGGATTGCAAATGCCCATTTAAATTTTTTTTAAAAAAAATTTCTACTTACTTACTTTATTAAACCATAATAAGTCTGGCAACACATCAATCAAAACCACGATGTTTTTCACGGGAGGAAAATATAGCACAGCATTTCTCAAACTGTGGGACGCGCCCCTATAGGAGGGCGTGAGAACACTACGATGGGGGCGCGAGCATATTAAAAAGTTGAAAACAAAATATTATTTTAAAAAAATATTAATTTACTAAAAGTAAAAAAAAACAAAATTAATAAAAATGAAATATACGTTTACACTGATATAATAAATTTATAAATGTATCAGTATTTCACAATGTATTTTATAATTAATTTCACAATACTAAGTTAAATACAAGTTTAATAATTACCAGTTACCCCATAAACTTGCCTTATATAAAATTACATACACGCATTAACACTTATCTTGATAATTTGTACGATTTATAATTAATCTCTTAACTGCCGATAAAAAGTTACACGATTCGCTTCCCAGGGCCACCATTTTCCTCGTAGGTGTGCGTATGTCATGTATTTAAGAGGGGGGGGGGAGAGAAAAGGAATAAATAAGCAAACCCTTCGAAATAAGTAGATTCTTTGCAAAAACAACCAAGGTCTTTTTATTGCATTCCAAAGCCTTCGGAATAATTTATTAAAAGCAGTGCACAGAAAAGTTCGTGCTTCGGAAGGACGTATATATACGCCCGGGACAATTAATGCTTTGGCTAAGCGAAACGTTTATATACGCCAGTGGTACTTAAGAGATTAACGTCGCATTGTAGATTTAGCGTCAAAGCACAGTATTATTGAATTGAATACATTGTTATTGTATGGAGGGCGCGATGAAAATCATGCTTAAATATTGGGTGAAAAGCTGAAGTTTTAGAAGCACCGATGTAGCATGTTCATTGAAAACAATTTTGAACAAAAGTGGTTGAGCGGAGAGATCTAAGTCAAAGCAAGTACCTTAAGATAGTAAGAAAAAAAGAAAAGAAAGAAAGAAAAGGGAAAAAAAAAGGTTGCCACTCTCAAAAAATAGGGAGTTATGTGACAAATACGATTTAGTTCCTAGGAAGACAGTCATATTGGAGTTACTGTCAAGACCATTTGTAAAAAATAAACACTTTTCCCAAGTGTATGGGATTTTGTGAGCCTGGGGTGACTTCGTGCCCCGCGTGCCCATTCACGGGTTATTAAAAGGAAAGTTAACATTTCGCGTCATATAATTAAATGACGTATTTTGTAGTCCTTGTGTCCTTAAATTCTCCATGTTGAAAGGCTGAAGCACATTAAATTTGTTATGGCTCTAAGTACTCACTGTCGCTTGAATTGAGTGCTCAACATTAGAGCGAACGTTTCTCAATATAAGAGGAAGAAAGCTTTACTATTGTGAACGCATACTGGTGTTTTAAAATTTATTCTTTTGACATTTGGTGGGTACAATGTTCTTTTTCGAATAAAAATATTAACAATATCTCGCCATTCTTTCTGTGCGGCTTCATCAGATTTAACTTCAGAAACAATACGTTTCAGAACAATTGTTCATATGTTCAAATATTTTCTGTTTTGAAAACAATCTCTTGGTCTCACTACGAATTGATTTCTTCAGTTTTTGCTTATATTTGAAATAGAGTAGGCGTCGAAAACTCGGCACTCGATAACACTGTAGCCAGATAAAATGGGATAAAAACCACGACAATATCTACGATGCAAAAATTACTGCCGCTGTCGCAATTAATGAAACTGCCAGAGAATGATAAAGACTTTTAAGTTAAGGTCACCGTACGAACTCCTAAGATATCACATAGTGAGGGGCTAAAAGCTATTGAAATTACCCTTTAATATTTTTCATAACAAGGTGCGTTGATAATGGACTTACTGTGCTTCCGTCGCCTTAGTGATGAAGCAGCAAAACGCAGCGTACACCCAAGAAGACCACAGGTCATTACGCATTTCTTTAAAAAAAGTAGGTAGTTTTTGCAAAGTCGGGTATTTAATTTTCATTATAGACATATTTATGTATTCGTAAAGTATATTTCTGAAATTGTCTGATCACGTAAAATATTATATACTATGTCTTGAATAATTTTCATTTTCCATGTAGTAAATGATCTATATCTTCATAAAGTACGTACTTTCCTTTGATTAAGAGTATTTGGGCAGTTCATTTTCTTTTGTATTCTCTACCAAACCATACGTACAAGTGCAGTTCAGTATTTTCTGAAGAAGCAGTACTTATTCTATTTAGTCCCATTCTCAATATCCTAGCACTTCCACAAACTTGGCGTCTCTTCGGTCCACATTAGACGAGTTTTAGGCACTCTACTAAGTAAATATCATTTGCGTAATATGATTGTAAATCTATTAGCCAAACAAAAGTTAATTTTTTCCTTATTTTTACATCCGAATTCATATATTATAATCTTTGTATGACAAATGTGAATTTTACTCAAACTGATCAAATATTTTGTTTCTTAATTGGAAACGCAGAAAAGAATATTCTAGGCATTTAAAAATTCATCAACTACATTGTTAAAACTAATACGTTAAATTCCTAAGAATACACCCTCTGATATAGGCAGAAACACTTAAATTTAAGAAACAGTTTATAATCGAATTTCGAGGCTAAATTCTTTTCATAAATTGTTACCTTAATACTTTGAATAAACATTCTTTTCTAATGCTAAAACATGGTCTTAAGGAAAATACCATATGTAAACAAAATTTATTCTTTAGAACCTTTATTAAAAATTAGAAGCTAAAAGAAAGAACAAATAATATATATATATATATATATATATATATATATATATGTTTTTCAAGTAATTAAAGTAAGCTTAAGGTAGGAGAATATGTATCTTTGGAAGTTTGTAGAAAGCGTTTTAACACTGAAAAAAATTAAAATATATTACCATATTTTTCTTCCGTAATTTTAATAATATTTGCACACCTCTACCATTTTCTTTAGATTCTTATGAAATGGCTTATCTTCACATACTGGCAATCATTATTTTATATTTTTTTAACGTTTGTTAAGATGAGATAAGTATTGAAGGTTTATTTTTATTTATAAGGTAGACGATATTTATTGAATTTCTATTTTATATACTTATTTATTTTATGAAGCAGACAATATTTGCTACGAATGGTTTTTATGTGTTATTATTTGTATATGATCCAGACGATATTTATCAATAAAGATTACCATAATATATTATTTTCATTTAAAACCCGTTTAGTACAATGGCAACAAATAAGAAATCATTTGGTTTAGAGGATTGTGTTTATTGAATTCTGTACCTAAGTTAACAAAACGATATTTTGAAAAAGTTATGTTAAAAGGCTTTAAATTTTATTAAAACTTATTGTTTTTCGTTAATAGTCTTTTTCTTAAGTACAATTTTTATTAAATAACTAAAATATTTTATGTATTTTTAATTAAAAAAACTGTTTCCATTGGATTTGAAGTTTGGATATTTACCGACTTCTCTTAGTCGAAGGCCAAGAAATGGGGTGATTTTCTCTTAAGGCTCGACATTGTTATCTGCCTGAGGCAATACTTTAAAAAGGTCTTTTAACATTTTGTTTTATCAAAATATACTTTGATGGCAATATAAAACATCAAAGCGTTTTGAAGTCTGTAGCATTGCGATTTTTTCCAGTTTTCTACATTTAGAAATAATGTAAGAAATGTGTGTATTTCTCTTTATATCTCGATATACTGATATAAAGTACTTTCACATTGTTACTTAATATCGTGAGTTTAAAATTTGTTCTATCTTCAGAACAGAAGTGAATTGTTATATTTTATTCTTGTATATATATATAAAGGAGAAAGGTGCCTCACTCACTCACTCATTATGATATCTCTTCAACTATTATACCTATGAATTTGAAATTTTGCAGGCATGTGTTTCTTCCATGGACTAGAGATCCCTTAAGAATTTGATCTCCAGGTTATTGCGAGAGGATAAGAGATCTAAATAAATATTCTCTTTTCCGAACTATTAAACCTACAGACTTGAAATTTAGCAGGAAAGTGTGTTTTGTTAAATTGAGATCCGTTAAGAATGGATTTTACAGAAATCGATTCTCGGAGAATATTGATTTAAAATGTTCCGTTTTTGAAGTTTTATACTATGATTTGAGACTTGGCAAGCATGTCTATTCTGTTGAGAAGAGATCCAATAAAATTAGGTTTGGCGAAATCCACTTTTGAAGAGGAGATTACGAAAGCATAAAAGGTAATTCAACTTCTATTTTAGAAATTTAAGTTTTGTCCTTTTTAAATCCAGATGTGGGGTTATAAGAATATTTTTCAATACAATCGTACACTAAATGTTAGGATATAGATATAAATAATTTATATATTTAAACAGTATAGACGTACAACATTCTGAAATTTCCACCGAAGCGGATGGGTTTCAGCTACTTATTGTATATAACGAAATATTTTGGACTCAGCTGTGATGAAAACTGATTTTGGGCTTAAACCATTTTTTACAAAATAAATTCAATCGCCAATTTTGGTGTTATGTAGATTTAGGTTTGAATATAATGACTTAAGAGAGAATTGAATATAATTTCTGGAATTTCATTGAAATAATTAATAACAATTTGTTGTTGTTGTTTCAAATATCCTTGGAGCAGGAAAGCCTACACTAAGTAAATTTGACCTTTCCGCAAAAGATTGTCCCTAGATAGATCATCCTCACCAAACAACTGTCACAGTGAAATGGCCCAGCAGTCCGAAGATGAGCAGAAGAAGCAGGGACAGGTAAAGAAAGACTTTACACACACCCTGCACAAAGATCATGCCACGCAGGTGACCGCTTCTAAAACGTGCCAGGGTCATCTGAACAGCCTTGGATCTCCTGCACTGTAGACATAGGCTAGTACTTTAGCTGCGTACCAGTGGTGAGCAGAAGGGGTTTCGCCAAGTCAAATTCATTTTATTTCTTTGGAGGAAATGAATTTCCGAATGGGTTAAGACAGTGAAACTGGGGTTAGAGAGATCACAACCAATAACAATTTAAATTCCATATCTAAATACTTTTTAAACAAAACTTATTGAATTATTTTGCTTTTATCAAACGGAGTATAAAATTTGTAATATTTGTTCTAGACAAGAGTTTTAAATTATTATTATTTATTTTTATTGAAAGCCTTTATAAATCCCGTGCACCTCAAAGCCTCTCAAGGAGATTACAAAAGTAAGTATGATACACATTAAATAAGGGGAAAAAAGTTATGAGGGATTACAAATGTTTACAATCAATTAACGACACTTTTCAAAAGCCCGTCAGATGTATATATAAATAAGTTGTTTAAAATCTGGAGGTCAATTTATATTAGGGTCTTGGAGAACCAGTCTTAGGATGTTTCTTTCTCTGACAAACATGGGTGGCCGTGGTTGCCTAGTGGTCAAGTCATCCTATCGTGGTTGGCATGTCACGAGTTCGAGCCCAGTACCCTAAAAACCCGCCTTGTAGGGAAGCGATGCACGTTAAACTTGCCGAGAGCTCAAACGTCCTCCCTATAGTATGGTGTGGTAGTTAGGAGAGGGGGTACCAGGTTCAAAATTACGATGTCCGTCACCAAAAGCCCTCGTGTGGCTGAAAAGTGCATCGTCAATATTCACTCCCTCACTCACTGACAAACTTGGAACACATAAGAAGCACATGTTATATATTTCTTCGCCACCAATATTACAGTCACAGGAAGTTGAAGGAACTAAATTAAATTTGTTCAAATAACTTTTGAGGTTTTCAGGACTAGTGAAAAATTGGGTTAGTTTGTAATTAGTATAAAAACGAAGGCGTGATAGTCTCTTATAATTGATTGGAAAAAATTTCTTTGTTAAGCTCCCTTTATTTAGAATGAGATATTCTTGGTTCCAAGATTTCACCATTCTTTCTTTCGTAATCTTCTTATAAAAGGATTCACGAATATTAACACAATGTCAATTTCAAACACGGGGGAGGGGCAGCCTTTGCACAAGCCAATTGGCTCGCTCATCTCGAAATACGCATGTGTGTCCGTGAACAATGGCAAAAAATATTAAGGTGTTTTTATCTTTCAGGCTTTCAAGTCACTTTTGGATCTCAACGGTTATGTTATTAGACGAAGAAATATATTTCAGGGAATCCAAAGATGAAAGAGACTAGGTCCAAATGAGATAGTTTGAGATGACACTATTTTTTCAGTGATCTATTTAATGGCAAAGATTAAACATAATTCAACTACATAAACTGTGCATTCATCACCAATTCTAAATCGAAAGTATTTGGATTTGATATCACTCCTGGAGACAACAAAAACGAAACCAATTCTCAACTACATTGTTTTGGTAATAAAATATGTGAAAATGCCCTCCTAGGGTGCCCTTCTTCTTGATTATCTGCGTAAGCTAGAGATGTAGGATTAAAGAAAGAACTAGAAGTTTCCATGATCTTAATATGACTTTATTAAGACCTTAAACTTAAACCTCTAACAGCTTTGATAATAATATATAAGTGAGAGAATCTATGGTGGATAAACCCACAAATATATATAATACCGAAATAGCTTAACCCGGTCCACTATCAATAACAAACCCGCCTAAGCTCAATTACAATGATATCACAGATCCAAATATTAAATAGTCAATCCTACTTTAATCCAACCGTTGATCCGATACTAAGGAAGTTGAGTCTTTACTCGAGTGCAATTGTATGCACCTTGACCTAATGGCTCTATCTTCAGGATAACCTCAGTTGACTGTCACTTCGCGATTGTATCAATCTCTAACATAACATTCCCCAAATTGCCACCTCACTTACTGAAACTTCTGATGTTTAAAAGCTATCTAATTTGCATTTTCTCTTCATGTTTCACGTCTTGGGTTTTGGTTGGAAAAGAGTTGCCATTAATTCGGGCCCAAAAGAACCCAAAGGACATGTTAATGAAAAGACGCGTGAGCCCATCACAAATAGTTATTATAGTTCTTGAGTAAAGTTGATTTTTTTAGAGTACTTTAGTAAGTTATCATATGTAGCAAAAATTGGAAATAATTTTTTGATTACTGGGGAAAGCAATATTTATATTCATAAAATTATTTCCTGCAATTCATATAAATAATGTTTTTAGTGTGTAATGTGTGTGCTTGAAAATATCCTTTATATTTATTACTGGAAATCCAAATCTGTAAACTTTGTCTAAATGGAGAATCTAATTCTTTCTGAAGTGGTACATTAACTATTCAATTTCATATGGGAAGAAGAAATATCAATAAAAATAAATCAACATAACAATAAAAAATTTGAAATGCAAAAAAAGTACAATTCTATTTTATTTTTGATACCAAGCTGTGCATCGAAAAAGCTTTCAACCATTTTTTAATCAGAATATTTGATTCTAATCTGAGAAAGTAATTTCTCTTATTTCTTTATTTCAGTAAAGTAACCTGCATCTATAAGTTGGTTTTCTGCCTCAAAGGCCTTCATTTACTAAATAGTTTCAATAAAAGTTTTTTTTGAGTTTTTTTAAAAAAGGTACTTGAATTGAAAGTAAAATTTATAATCAAATGGTTAAAAAAACACGCACACGTTACGGCATTCAAAAAACTTTGAAAAGGAATTTCAAAAAAGGAAACTTTATTTCTGGAATTGAGAAGTAAAAATAAACCTTTTTTTTGTTGGATGAAATATTTAATGTTTTCTTATTGGAATTTTGTGACTGCGAAGGCTAAAAGAATATTATTTAATGGCACTGAATATTTCAGAATTTTGTTCCAGCGAAATGGTTTGAAAAGTGAAAACTCAGAGTAGGTGGAAAGTTCTAAAAAGAAATATTAAAGTTAAGAAAAACTAAGAAGTAATATTAAAGTTTAAAAATTTATTTAAAGTTTGGAAAATTATTCTCTGGACTTTTTGGATGTCTTTATCTTTTTGAAGTAAGCAGAAGGGAAACATTATATGTATTTGTATTGATATGCGCTATATATCTAATGACATAAACTCGATTCAAAGATTAATTCAGTTGACTTAAGGTATCCGACTACGTTCGGAACCGTGATTTTAAAACCCATAAATGGATAATTTTCATGTTATTTAGTGTCACTTAGATTAGAATACATGTATAAAATTGTTTTAAGGACGTTTTTGACAAAAAGAAAGTTATTTAAATACAATATTTTGGCAAAAAATTAACTTAGAATAACCTTTTTTTCAAAATGTTCTCCTTTTGTGAAAAATGCTTCTATTATAATAATATTTTACCTGTAAATAGTTCAGACATCTGCACACAGGCTCAACTTTGAATTTTGAAAAATTAACTCTATTTTCAGAGTTACAACCCATTGAAATAATTATCGGCGTTTTTTTCTTAAAATTTCTCCCCTCTGTTGTAGTGAAATATGGATAAACCCACTTCTAAGTTATATAATTTACAAATTCTCGTTGAGCCTCTGTATATTAACGTCACATTTCAAGGTAGAACGAAGTTTATTAATGACAGAGCAGAAAAGTTTGAAATACGGTCAAAAGACAACACCTAAGTTGGCATTCACGGGAGACTTAGAACTATATAATTAATTTAACGCACGACTATCCTTCTATACGGGGGATTTTTATTGGCCCTAGGACTTGATGACTCAACAAAATATAATGTAGAACATATTTATAATATACAATATGCGTCATATTAGGTTTGGGAAAAAGAAATCTATTATTTCTTCGGTACATGGCTGTAGTGTTTGGTATGTCGTAAAGTATCGCTCAAACGATTTCAGATTCATGCTCGTTGGAAAGGACATTTTGCAGTAAAAAAATTATTTTGCTATTTTTTGTATGGTTCATTCAGTTCTGAATAACAGGGTGTTTAAAATGGATGTGATCCAAGAGAAAATTCGGTTTATTACAGTTTTTCTTTGGTGCAGGCGGAAATGCAAGCCATGTGGCTGAAATTGTGAATGTCGTTTGAGGTCCCGATACTGTAATAGCCAATCACGTGCAATTTTAGATTCGTCGATGCCGTTCAGGTCATCGAAAATGGTGATAAAATCACAGGAATGGTCGAAGTTGACCGGTATATTAGTAGTCTTAGCATCGCCTAGGAGCTGAAGATTTAAGGGGGATTTAAACCATTTGCACAAAGCTTGATTCTAAAAGAAGCTTGATGTCTGGGTGCCATACTAATTAACACAAAAAATATAATGGTTCGAATTTCCATTTCTGAAGCCTTGATCAAATGGAATGAAATCGACCCTCTTCTTAAGCGGGTGGTAACTGGGGGTTGAGAAGTGGGTCACATATACGACATCACTGGGCGAAAACGATCGTGGTCAAACAGCTCAAATGGGGACCAAACCAAAAAGGTTCTACTGTGCATTTGGTGGTACTGGAAAGGAATAATTTACTATGAGTTGCTTCCATATGGCCAAACACTAAATTTGGAATTTTACTGTTAATAATTCAACCATTTGAAGCTAATTTACAAGGAGCGACTAGAATTGGCCAACAGGAAAGGTGTTGTGTTCCATCAGAACAAGACCAAGCCTTAAACGTTAGTAACTCGCCAGAAACTCCGAGAGCTTAGCTGAGAAGTTTTAGATGTATTCACCATGTACTCCGGACCCAGAATCAAGCAATAACCCCGATTTCCTTGCATTGAAAAACTTCCTTAAGGTATCCGACTACCCTAAAATCATTATTTTTCTTTTTCAAAAATCGAAGAAAATAAACTTTTCTTATGATTTTATTTTATAAAACATCTTATTAGCTTAAAAAAATATCAAGTATTTTATTTTCCATTCATAGAACAAAAACTGCAAGTGTTTTAGTAAAAGCAGATACTTTAACTTTACACAAGATGTCAAACTTTAAAATGCTTTGTACACGAAATGTATTTTTTTAAAAAGCTCAAATGGGGACAGGGATTGCTCCAAAAATTTTTAAAATAATTTGCTGAAATTTTTTGTGTATGTTTTGTATAACAGTAGAAGTGTTTTGACATTTAGATTTTCAATTACTGTTTTATTTCAAAATTTACAGCATGTGAATATAATCACTGTTTTTAAAGAAATTTAATATAATACTAAGATAAAGTGCTCTAGTTTTCGTAAAAATTAAAATATCTCTTATCTTGGTCATTTCAAACATGAATAACAAAGCAACATATTAAAATTGAAAATTGAGAATTTGTTCATAAAAATTTGTACAGAGCGGGCCCCGTTTATGTAATTTTTTGTACATTTTCACCAGTTTTTTCTCCATTTTAATAATAATAGCTTTTTTCTGTTTTCAATTTTAAGATTTTTTACTTAAAATATACTAAATACATCTAAAAATCTCCAAAAAATGCCCATATCTTCCTTTTTTCAAAAAATCGTTGTCGCAAGTAGTCGGATACCTTAATGACAACAAATTAGCATCAAGAGAAAACTGGGAAAATCGATTATTAGAGTTTTTTGCCAATAGGGGACCAATACTTCTATTAGTGAGGCATTATGAAGCTACCTTTTAAATAGCAAAAATTATAGAACAAAATGGTTCATATTTGGCCAAAATTGGTAATCCGAAACAAGCTATGTAAATCTTGAAGTTTAAGTAAAAATGATGGATTTCTTTTTCCCCAGCCTAATGTTTGACATTCAACAATCTGTGAGATTTTTGAAATCATTATGCTATTACATTGTTAATTTTTGATATTACTCATATGTCTACTAAAACCTGTAAATAAGGTTTTTGAAAAACTTGAAAGTGCTTTTATTTTAGCAATTTCTTTACTAAAATGTAAACGTAGGAATTTATAATTTTATTTCTTAATGTACCCATAAGAAAAAAAACTGTTACGTTTAAACCACCGTATTTGTAATTATTTATATATATATATAAGTACTCTTACCCAGACAGTTTAGGTTAAATAATAATTTGCTTGGTTAATTAAACGGGGGGATAGTTAAAGTTTCAAACCATGCATTACAGATAAATGAAAAAAATTAATAAATTTCTTACATATTAAAACTCTCTTAATAATCCAATTTTGAATACATTTACTTGTATGTTTTGAGCCATCGATAGATTCACATTTGGGATATTGAACCAACAAGTACCAAAAGCAACAAATATTTTGTCGAGTTAATTCGAGTTCTATCTCAAAAATTAAAATTTTAGCCGCTTGTTACTAATCCAATTGAGTTTTAACTACGTTTGAAGCCATTTTTCAGTAAAACCTTTAAGTAATTTACCTATTCTCACAATAAAAACCCCACCGTGAAAGGTTTTTAATATAGTGCTTTGTATTCATCAAATAGTATAATAATTTTGTTGATATATCATATCTTACAGAGCAAATATAAACATGAAGAGTGGATTAATAGTTTTGTAAGTTTTAATTGCCTTATAATTTTAAAAATGTAGGATGTGTTAGTGTTTATTATTGTATAAAGTGGAAGCTTCAAATGTTCCGAGTTATCGTTGATTTATAATAAATGTTTTAGGTTAATTCTAGGTTACGTTGTTTTAAACATGTTGCTGTTACACGGCGTTATTCTTTTTCTGACACGTTACTTACATTTTAATTAGTTTTTGAAACACTTTTCATAAACGCATGTAAGGCATCTCTTGTTTTTTGTTTGTTTTTTTTTAAAATACATATGATTTTTTAAAATTTAAATCGTATTTTGCGTAGTTTTAATATATCTTCACAGTTTATCTCTATAAAAGAAAAAAAAAAACCTTTTTTTTAAAATTTTCATTGAGATATAACAGAAGAAAAATAATTTTTACGCTACAAATATAAATTTTGAAGAAATATATAAATTTCTTTATTCAGTAATTTTAATTAATTGTGTAAAGAAACGCGCACTCTTGTTCTTATATTAAAACTATCGCGAAATTCGAAAATATAAAAATTAAATTATATTTACACAAATTTGTACTTCCGAAGTTTAAAATCCTTTGTTTTATTTTATTATTTCAAACGATTTTTAAAAAACTACACGTAAGACAGTCTACATTCACTAAAACAAGAAACCCCGATCGATAAAATATCTTTTTTAAAATCGATTTTTTTTCCTAAACTTTACTTCCCTTCCGATTGGTTCTTACCATATTATGCCTATCCATACCCATAACAGATATCATAGATACGTGAGAAATGATAGCGATATGTGCGCAACCCTAGGGGGCAGCAGTAGCCGTGTCCCACCTTTCGCGGTCCGAAGGAAATATCGCTCTCTCCGCGTGGCTCAGTTGTCTTCGGAAAAGCCGACGAGACATGCGGGGACTACCGCTCGATGAGCACCGCATACGACACGCGGCCTCGCGCTTTGCTCTCCGAGATTATAACGAACACCCCCACTTAGATCATGATTGCTGGAACCTACAGCAATCCATCGATTGCAAAAATCTCCTGCTCAATAATACTTCTCTTCAACTCAATATCCAAGCTTTAGACGATAGTGACAAGGACTTAGATGTGAACGGGTCTTCAACAGTTGTGCCTCTTGTCAGTGCACTCAGCCCTGAGGAGGATAATGTGAAAATTTTATATCAAACAGTAGTACCCGTGATGCTCACAGCATGCTTTCTTTCCATGTTATTCAATTTGGTGATCGTCTTCAGTGTGAAATGGGTTCGAAGACTATCCCCTACCCTATACCTGAGCTTATCCCTTGCAGTTGCCGATGCTTATGCCTCTCTTGTAATAGGAATTGGACTTGTCATTAACAGCCTGTTACCAACTGTCTATGGGATGAATTTGGGACTTTTCAACCATTGCTATATCCTGGTTCTAGAAGCCTTCCGGCTGGGGGGTGTTGTCATAATTGTTCTGCATCTGCTGGCATTAGCTGTCAATCACTATATCGGGATACTTAAACCACTACATTATGCAGCAACTGTCACTAGACGAACAGCAATCATTGCAATCGCGGCAATGTGGGTTATTCCTGTGGTGTTCTTTTGACATACTTTTCTCTAGTTCCGAACGATGGATTCCAGTCCCACTACTGCTCACGAGTCGATTTCCTTCTCCGTGTACCCTTTCGAGTCACAACCTCGGTGCTATTCTTTGTTCCTCTTGTCCTGATGTCCGGAATGTACACCCACATGTTTATTTTGGTAAGGAAACACCAGAGAGGTCTGTTACAAACCCCGACCAGCAGGCAGCTGCACAAGAATGTCAAGGCAACCATTACCACTCTGTTGATTCTGGGAACCTACATTCTAGGATGGATGCCCGCTGTCCTGTACTTCATCCTTACTTGTTTGGACTGCCCGTGCCGTACCCGGAGATCCCTTTATGGGTTCGAATTCCAACGGGGATTTTCATAAATTCTATGATTGTCGTCAAATCGTTTGTAGACCCCATTATTTATGTTGTTCGTATGCCAGAGATTAAAAACGCGATGGGTGCTATTTGGCGAACTCGTTGTGGTGCTCATACGTCCCTGGCCACGGAATTTCCGTTACATTCCAGAACAGATATACATCGAGTGACTTTTAATGTGGTTTCTAGAAAAGCAAAAGTCAATGGTGTTTCTCCATGTTAATCTTTGTGCCAAAATTTAAGTTTTTGTTCTATGTTGAAATCTCTTTTTCCCTTCTGAATAATTATCGTAATTTTAAAAACGATTCACAGTTTGATATTTTTGAAGTAATGACAAATGCTTCTTAAATATAAAACAATTGAATCTGATGCATTATTGTTGAAATGTGTGGTTTTTATTTACAAGGAAACCTTTTTATTTTCTCTCTAATCTCCCTTCTATTCGTGTTAGATCTTTTTCTATTTCTAATTGTAGTATGAGAATACTTAACTATTACCGTGTTATACCATCTTTACGTATCATACTTGTGATTTCATGGTGTCATTTTATACTGAGAAAAAAAGATGTAATATTAATAAGCATATCATAAAATTTAATTTTTATTTTATCACATAAATATCCAATGAGCTACATATAATGCAAATACAGAAATATGTGATTAAAATGATGAATGTGTGAATTATTTCCAGAGTGTATGTTAGTAATGGAAAATGTTTCGATTATATTCATATTGTTTCCGATATTATGTAAAAGAAATTTTTTAGTCAAATTTTTGTGGTTTATCAAACTCAAATTTTATGTAAGTAATATATTATGTGTATAAGAATAAGATTATATATAATAATATTCATTAAGGTATATTTAATTTTATTTGCTACCAGAGGTTTTTTTTTTAAAATCTGAAATCAGTTAAAGGTGTGAAATGTTTGTACATCTATGTATCCACTTTAAAACATTTTTAATTAAAAAAAAAGAACAAAATAATAAGTAATATTTTTTAAAAATTTCGGTAAGCGCTTAAGAATATATTCGATTATTTAAAACAAACAAATAAATAAAATATTACTTGATGATTCTGAATTTTTTTATTTTTCATCAGATCCTTTAAATATTTTAATTATTTTAAAACGCACATACATAGTTTATTTTTATAGGGGTTTCTCATATATATATATATATTGTGATTATATATTTTTTAAATCATCCTTTATTTATTTAAGGTATACGACTACGTTCGAACCCTGATTTTGCAAAAGATTACATACAAATATGTTTTTTCTTAAATATTTAATGTCATTTAGATTAGAATACACGTATAAAATTGATTTAAGAATATTATTAAAAAATATTTAAATATAATATTTAAGCAAAAAATGAACTTAGATTTATCTTTTTTTAAAACATTCACCTTTTATGAAAAATACGTCGATAATAACAATATTTTGTGTGTGTGTGCTAATATATAATTAAGACTTCTCCAGAGAACTTGAACTAGGATTTTTGAAAAATTCATATTATTATCAGAGTTACTACCAATTGAAATAATTATTATGGGCTTTTATGCTAAAAAATCTCCACTCTGATGTATTAAAATATGGATAAATCCACTTAAAAATTCTATATTTGAAAATTCTAGTTCAGGCTCTGTATATATATAGGAAAAATGTTATTATTATAAAAGTATGTTCCATAAAAGGAGAACGTTTGGATAATAGATAATTTTATATTCAATTTTTGCCAAAGTATTGCATTTAAATAATTTTTTATTTAATAATATTCTTAAAACAATTTTTATGCATTTATTCTAACCTAAATGACATAAATAATAAAAAAAAAAATTTGTTTGTACGCTTTTGCAAAATCACGGTTCCGAACGTATTCGAATACCTAAAAATATAAAATTTTATTGTAATAAATGTATTTAAAATAAAACGATATAATATTTTAACCAAAAAAACTTATTTTTGATTAAGTATTCTTATAACGTTAAAAAAGAATTAAGTTTTTGTAACTTTTAAATAAAACTATGTATAATCTGTGTGAAACATATTTTCTGAAAAATTATATAGATGCTCAATTTCAGTCTTGATATTTTATTGAAAATATTTTGTTATATGAAATTTATCAGTTTGATTAATTGTTCTGGGAGGGATTTCAAGGATGTGTTTAAATGTGTAGTATTAGTAATAATGTACTATCTTTTCCAGAGCCACGATTTGTACAAAGATGAATGTGTCGACCTAATGTGAAATATTCCATATTTTAATGTAGTATTTAAGATCTCTTCAATGGTAATGTTCGCATAGCCTTTGTACCTAAAATTTGTTTCAAATATTAAGTATATATATTTATTATTTGTTCAAGAGTAATACGTAGTAGGATTCAGAAGTTCCCGGACTAAGTCTATAAATTAAAAAAAATATTACCAATTAAACTCCAGAAACACATCCTCCTTCGAGATAAGATCCTTGAGTAAGCACAAACTTTTCCAATGGCTTGTAAAGGTCATCGAAACATTTCTGGAATCCATTTTACGCCATGTCCTTTGATTCAACCTGTGATGGTCTTTTAACTTCGTATACAGATTGGTCTTCACTTAACATGAGTGAAACGAAAGGTTGAAGCACCTTATGCATGCTAATAACTTAAGTCATTATCCATTGACATGTGGCCGAAGATATCCCAAATGATATTGCTATTGTTTGAAGCCTGTGTTTACGCACCACCGCAGGAACCTTTTCGACGTTTTCATCGGCGTGGGGAGTCTGCGGACGTCTAGAGCATTTGTTGTCTTCGACATTTTCTCTGCCTTCTCTGAAACGTCGATACTCCTCAAAAGCTTGCGTTCGAGATAGTATATCACATCCTTACACCTGTTTCAAAATTTTATAAGTCTCCGTAACACAGTGCTTCTCAAACTTTCATTGTTTGCAGCCCAATTTTCAATCATAATTTTTATCGCACCCTCACCATACAATAACAATGTATTGAATTCAATAATAATGTACTTTGACGCTACAGCTACAATACGACTTTAATTATAAATCGTACAAATTATCAAGATAAGTATTAAATTTGGAATATAAATTTGTATATTGCAAGAGCATGGAGTAAATTAGCTTATATTAGCCTATTAACTTAGTATTGATGAATTAATGATGAAATATATTGTGCGTTACAGATATATTTATAAGTATAATATAGCAGTGTAAATATGTATTTTATTTACTATGTCAAAATGTATTTTCTTTTATTTCCTTTTCGTAAATTAATATTTTTTTTAAATAATCCTTTATTTTCGACCTTTCTATATGCTCATGCTTCCCTCTTAGGATTATCACACCCCCTAGGGGGCACGCCCCACAGTTTGAGAAATACCGCCGTAACACCTTTTCTTAAACGAGCACACAAATTAATATCCAATATTCGTTCAACAAAAACAATTTCTTTCAATCACCGACGACTGAATACATCCACCACAAAATACGTCGTCGTGGTGACCTACCAACCTTGTGATGTGAAACAAACCTTTTTTAGAAAAGTCTAAGAATGCAATAACACAGAAATGTTATTGAAGTTGTTCTACTGCAAAAGTGCAGACCGCCGGACCATCTCTATCCGGGAAGTTTTAATCCTATTAATACATGTTTTATGTGATTTTTTAAATTGTGTGTTTTGTGTAATGTTTTTGCATCATATAAATATCTGTAACTTGTATATAAATTCCAGTAACTTCCCTCCCCTTTGTATAATTTTGAAGATAATTTAATATAATTAGGATTTAATTTTTTTTCTTAAGAATTTTAATTTTTATGTCAGCATTGTTTTTAAAATTAGAAACATATTTCTTACACTGTAAAACCTTTTATACTAATTTATAATTCGTCTTTTCAATTATCAACATCCAAGGATATTTTAAAAATAATTTGGCCAATTACATGGATGGGTGAACGGAATTGATAATTTTTCTGAGATACAATTTTTTCACACATAATTATTCTTAATGTTCTTTTTCAAACTTTTTACGGGAAAAAAAATTTTTTAATTTCTTAACATTATGACTACTATGATCTTTTATTATATATCCCTCTTTTTAAAATTATGTTTAGACTTTCCACTTGGATCATTTTGTGATAAAGAATTAAAAACTGTAATTTTTTTGTCTGAAATGTTTTAATCGTTATTTGTGCTTATAATTGTTTTTTTTAAATATTTTTTCATGTTGTTATATTGTTGTTGTACATTTTTTCTAATTTTATTCTTGTTTATGTTAATGTACTTGTGTAGCAGTATTAAAACTTTAATTTTCTTATAAACATGACTTAGTAATACATTCAGTATCGTAAAACATTGGTCATATGAATTGAAATTAGGTTTAGATGTTTTTATAAACAATGCTCTAACTTACAGAAAATGCCATATTTTATTCCTTAAGTCATTTTAATTTTATTAGAACTGGATGAAAAGTTTTGAAATATTTATTAAAAGATCATTTCTCGTAAATGTTCTTTTGAAATGTAATAATTTAAAAGAAATTACATTTTGCAAGGTATATAACATTTTAAGTTATTTTAGAATTTTTTCTCCTCCACTACGGTCTCCTATATGTCTTAATGCGTTGATATAAAAAGCGGTTGTTGACTGATTTCAAAATGTACCATACAATTGAAAATATAAAACACGCATTTGAAATTTTGTATTGTTTATGCAAATTAAGATGATATTTAAATTAATAACGATAGTAAAATATACATTAAATTAGAAGAATATTTGCCTAAAATTAAACATAAATTAAAATTAATTAAATATAATTAAAATTAAACATAATATTAAATTAATAACCATTAATTTATAGCATTTCTAAAACTTCCTCAAAAATATGTTACATAGAACCTGTCAGTACTTTTCAGTTATAACATTGTGCAAGTGTTTTGCATGTAATAGAAAAAATTTGCAAAGAATAAAAAAGATTTAGAGAAAAAAAATTCCATTGTAATATCAATATCGTCTGCTTTCAACACATGCCAAAAAAAAAAAAAAAATTTTAAAAACGAAAAACCTCAGCTTCAGAATTATCTTTATACTTTAAACAATTTAATTTTCTTTGAAATGATGCATTTCTTAAATTCTTCATTACATGAAATAAATATAAGACATAATTCCACAGAAAAAAAGATTTATATGAATTTTTACTTCAATCATATTATAAGTTAAGGAGAAAAAAGAATTTCATAGTTTTTGTTGCAGAATATATATATTACTTACGTACTATCTCAAAAATGCCAATGTGCAAGATACTTACAAGTTGGCTAATCACATTTCTCATATGTAATACGCGCACTGAATTGGCAACCATGTGTTTCGTGTCATACAATGTCGCTAGTACGGTTACGATAATACATAAGTATCATCTTAGCAAATAAATAGAATTATTTGTATGATATTTAATATACTATTATTATTAGAAAAATCATTAAGATCTCTTTTTTAATATTATAATTACAGATTAAGAGTGTTTATATGAGAAAATTTCTTAAATGATCCAAATGGATTTGAAACATAAAATGTTTACCTAAACATTATTATATTATTTTATTTATATTGTGTTACGTTACGTTTTTTTCTAGTATATGAGTGATTCTTTCTATACAAGCAAGTACTGTAATTTATTGAATGAACAAAAAAATCCATTTTTTCAAAGGAGAAAATACTGAAAAAGCAATTTAAGATGTCTGGGTGTAGAATATATATGTATATGATAATCAGTGTTTACGATATTGTTTATTGTACTTCATATAAATCTAATAAAACGTTAATTAGATTATCCATTAAGGCTAATTAAAGGAATTATTTTTCTTACACTCTTTTAGATTAATGAGAATTTATGATTAATAAACATTTAAGAGCTTGATGTTTTTAAGTTTTTAGAACAAAAAGCAATGTAATAATTTCAAAATTTTAAACTTTTTCTGTAATTATGCATATATGTTTAATATTTTTTAAAAAGAAATACTTTTCTTTTTACTTTCAAGTTTTCAGCTTTTTGAAAATTCGAAGCTGAATTTAGAATATTCACACAAAAAAATAGAATGAAAAGATCAACATCTGTATACAGCTTTCCTTAATTCTTTTATAAGGTATCCATTTTTAGATCTTGAGTTCAGATTCTTTAAAACTTTATTGGAATTTAAAGAAAAATATCGAACTATCTATTCTCTACATTCGTTGTTTGATGAAAATTCCTCACAATTTTTTCCCTTATTCTCCATTTTCTATGCTATTTACAAGCTGCAACAAATTTTTTAGTAAATATTTGTAGAGACCATAATTTAACAATGAGCGAACTGAAATACTAGACTATTTTTGTTTTAAGATTAAAGTATCGCATAAAAATATTTAACATTTTATATTTTCTTTTTGTGAGAAGAAAATTAATAAACTTAAGTAATTGCAGTTATCTTAGGTTATTTTTTGGGCTCTGTTTAAATCATTTTATGGTTTTTATTAATAACCTCAAAAAGAGACAATAACAAGAATTTTTATCTAAATAATTATTTCCTATTTTTGTAAGAAAAATTAAATCACAAAACTTTCCACAAAAAAAAGTAAATCACTAAAAAAAAAACAAATAAATTAAAAATTATTAAAACATTTTTTCATACGCATTTAATAACAACGCATAATTACTTTTTATAAATGCATAGATATAATACCATTTCTGCAATATATTGTTACGCTGATCGGCGTTCGAGGATTCTATGCAAATCGTTGGAAAGAGCAAGCCATCTTCAGAAACTATAAAAATTTATTGCCGAAAAACAATCCTTGAAATACAGGATAAAGTTCTCAAATTCGCTTAATAAGTGAAAGAAGGCCTTCATTCCTCTACGGTGCTCAGACACAATTATCAGTGTCTAAAATACTAGTATGTTGAAAGATTATTCGCCAGCACTCGCTCATCCTGTTCAACAGCCGAAGTGATCACTTATCGCTGGTTGACTTTTCACGGACAAATCAATACTAACTCAGTTTCGGTGAGCATCTAACCTATTTATAGCTGATCTTTCGTTAAAACCCGGTTTCGTCATAGATCATGATAATAGCAGATTTCTCCACTAATTTCCAGAAGAATCCATAGGGTCACCAACTTGCCAAAAATGGTCTCCAAAACCCAACTTGGCTCTATCGCCAAGATTTCACCAAGTTTTCATTGAATCGCCATTATAATCTAAGGAACAGCGTTTCTTGCGAATATTACAATTTTTAACCTAAAATAAATGCAGCAAAGTGTAATTTAAACATACATTCAGGTAAACATTATTTGTACTATTTCGAAAATTCTCGCATAAAGTTCGTAACAATATTTTATTTTTGGAATATCAAGCAAAGGAAGTAGAAAAATTATTTTTATTTGATTATTTAAACTCTCAAACGTTTCAAAGCGTTACTAATTTAAAAGTTATTAGTTAAGTCAATAATGTGAGGAATTCGAGGTTTTTGAATATTTTTAAATAGTTTAAAAGATTTAATTAAAATAATTCTGTTTCACACATACTTTCTACTCCTTTTATGGTAACTTCTATTTAATGGTTGAAAGGTCGAAATTTCCATATTATTTGGCTTCCAATTTTTTTTGGTCACGCATCAAATATGAGACTACATATTATAAGTGATTAAGCAGGTATCATTTATGAAAGTCTAGGGATATATAAATCAGTCTGTCTAGCAACTTATTTTTATATTATATGGCAATATGTCAAAAATATTGGTCAAGACATAAAATATAATTCTTCCCTGAGAGAGATGTAAAGAATAATGCATAAAATTGCAATTATGTGGCCTATATTGCATAGTTACACATAATAACTTTAATTGATATTTAGATGAGGAAATGGTTTTTCATTTAAGGTATCCGACTACGTTCGGAACCGTGATTTTAAAAAAGCACATAAATGGATAATTTTCATGATATTTAGTGTCACTTAGATTAGAATACATGAATAAAATTATTTTAAGGACATTTTGGCAAAAAAAATTATTTAAATACAATATTTCGGTAAAAAATTAACTTAGAATAATTTGTTTTCCAAACGTTCTCCTTTTGTAAAAAATGCTTCTATTATAATAGTAATTTGCCTGTATATAGCTCAGACCTCTGTACAGAGGCTGAACTAGATTTTTTGAAATATATAACTTAGAAGTGGGTTTATCCATATTTTACGATAACAGAGGGAAGCAATTTTAAGAAAAAAGCCCAATAATTATTTAAATTGGTGGTAACTCTGAAAATAATGTGAATTTTTCAACAATTCTAGTTAAGCCTCTGTAGAGAGGTCTGAGCTATATACAGGCAAAATATTATTATAATAGACGCATTTTTGACAAAAGAAGAACATTTTGAAAGAAGATTATTCTAAGTTAATTTTTTGCCGAAATACAGTATTTAAATAATGTTTTTTGTCATAATGTCCTTAAAAGAATTTTACACATGTATTCTAATCTAAGTGACACTAAATGTAATGACAATTATCCATTATACGTTGTTTTAAAATCACGGTTCCGAACGTAGTCGGATACCTTAAGTTATCAGTATTATAAACAGCTAACTTATTTGGAATATTAGAAAGGATTTTATAACGATATAATGCCAATAGGCTTATCTTCGATAAAATTGTCTTTACCTAGTTAAAGTGCAATTTAATTCTGGAATTTCATAAGCAGAAAAATTATATATATTTTGTTAAATTATCTACTTATTGAGGATATTTTTAACTGGTTATTTAACACGTGTTTTTCAGGTTATTGTACAAATTAGCTTTTTATCATTCTGTTTTTAATAAAAGTTTTCAATTCTGTTCACGCACAAGATCAAATCGGTAATTTGTTTTATAAAATATAATGCTGGCAACGTACCTGAAAGAAATACGATACCAACAAATAAACTATTTTTATCCGATAATATGCTTTGAATTAGGGTTCTATACTTCAGTTTGTGAATTAAATATTCAACAGTTTCCAGTGCATTGTCAAAACTAGATAACAAGTATTTTATTTCCTTCTAATAAATTATAGAATGTCAAAAAAAAACCAATCTATTAGAAATATCTGCCATATATTCCAGCATATAAAACATGCACTTATACTTTCAAACTGCAATATTAAATTTTTAGGTAACACCGTACACCCTTTTTTTTACAAAAAAACCTGAAATGTACACATGCAATGCTCTTATCTTTTAAAGTATAGATATATTGTATGAACAGATTTTATATATAAAAGCTTGGAGTGAAAATAAACTCAACAAAATTAAAAATCCCTTAAAAATATCGTATATCTAACGATCTAAAGGTAATGTGGAGTGCTTGTTTGTTTATGGATCAGAGTACTAAGTGATGGTGAAGATGAAACAGAATTCGCTAATGTTCCTGATATTATAACCGAAGATAAATATGATGAACTTTTCATGTTATCCAATAATGCAATTCTATACGGTAGGCTATATCCATTCTAGGTAAACACTATTTACAGAATATATATATATATATATATATTCTGTATAGATTTTCCTGCTGTCTATGTGTTTGTCGAATGTTATTGTTTGGATGTTATCTCTTGTTAGTAGAGAATTGGCCTATATATATATATATATATATATATATATATATATATATATATATATATATATATATATATATTTATAATTGCATTCTTTTTATTTTTAAAGATTTCATTATATATGACATATGATGAGAGCATGAGCAAATTTCAATCTTATTTTTGAGCCTGAAGTCTGCGTTATACACCAGAATAAACAGTACTAATCCTTAATCTATAAAATATAAAGAAAAATAATCTACAGAAAAATAGTTTCTAGAATCTATATTTCCTTTTTTCACATGATAGAAGCACAGGATTACATCTTAACATAAAAAACATACATATATTTTATTTTTTACGCAAAAAAGATAAATTTTAATAATTTTTCTTATCAGATACGGTTCTAATGTTGATATAGGTAGTATTTATGCTAAAATGAGGTAATCATCTGAAACAAATTTCGTGAACACATTCCTGTTTTTCAGAAACAATCACATATATATATATATATATATATATATATATGTATATATATATAAATTTTAAAATAAATAAAGTGCGAAGAGTATTCTCCAACTGTCGAGCTGTTGACACTTTAATTTGATCCTCGTATTTAATAACCAAATTGTTCAAGATTATTAAATTTGTCACCAGGGCAACTACGGTTATCCTCGAGCTGACATGGAGCAATTGAAGGGAAATTTATTTCACCCTCACAAGTTTACTTTCACAATTTTCGAATAATTATGATTGATGAATGATAATATTAAATATGAAAATATTTAACGAATTTGTAGTGTTTAAATATCTCGGGTAAATAATTTGATTTTCGTTCATTACTTAATTCAGCATTCTATAGGTAAAATGAGTTAACTGAGAGGTTTAACGACTGAGCCATTAAAACAAACGATTCTAATTTATATTTTGTGCTTAAGATCACTAATTTCGGAACCATAATTTGGAAAAAGTGCGCAAATAAATTCATTTTTTATATTTAGTGACAATTGTGTAAAAACGTAAAAATAAAATTGTTTTAAGAAAAATTGTTACAATTAAAATAAACTATTTAAATGCAATGTTCTGGAAAAAATAAAGAAATGATGACATATTTTCAAAAGGTTCTATTTTTATGGAAAATGCTTCTATTATAATAAATTTTTATATATATAGCGAAGACTTCCGTTCAGAGTGGGAACTGTTATTTGTGAATACATAATTTAGAAGTGGAATTATTCATCCTTTAATGTAACAGAGTAGAGCAATTTTAACAAAAACCGCTGGTTATAGTATTTCAATTGAACGTAACTCTGAAAATAATTAATGCTTTTTAAAAAAATATTAGTTCAGTTTCTGTGAAGAAGTTTTAGCTATATATAGCCAAAGTATTATATTGTTATAGAAGCATTTTTTCATAAAAGTAGAATATTTTGAATGCTTGTCGTTATTCCTTTACTTTTTGTCCCAATGTTGCATTTAAATATCTTTTTCTAGTAATATTATTCTTAAAATGATTTCATATGCATATTAACTATCAAACAAAGTTATACATTTATACGTTTTTTTGAAATCATGGTCCCAAACTCAGTCAGTCACCTGAAAAGAAATCCAGTAACAAGATAATTATTTATTTGAAGTGTCGCTTTAGTCTTAAAAAGTTTGCGAAGGCTTACAAAATGGAATATTTGATTTGTGGCTGCATGACTGAAGTGAACTAATTTAACTGTTAATTTCTTTGCTGTCATTTGTCATATCATTTTACAATGTATTTCATATGTTTATCTGTTAAAAAGCAACATTAAAGTCAATTTTCTCTTTTGCTATTTGTGGAACACAGTTTTAAACAAAAGCAAAAATTTTCCTAACACGAGTTATAGAAATTTAGTCTTTTTCCAATCCTGCATACATACTTCCCTAAAGTTGGTGGCCCGGACGTGATTTGAACACATGTATCAATATGTAAGACTGATTGATTGTTTGATTAATAATAAAACTGGAAATATCTAATTCATTCTAAAACTTACGTAAAGATTACATTTACTTACTGCTGCAACAAAAAAGCAATATATATTGTAAAGGGATACCGAATAAAATTTGAATCATACTCAGGAAAACATTAATTACTCCCTTTGACTAATTTGAATGTTTTATCTATTTACAAATATAATTTGAAAACTACTCGAATTTAGCATGAGTTGAAATTTAAGTATTGGGAAAACCCTGTAATTTATGTATTCGAAGAAAAACTGGTAGAATTTAATATATCTTAGTAAAGTTTTCGTAGTTTCAATATAAATGTCAGAAGACTTATCCAACTTAAATTATTTTTCGTACCGTCGAAATGCAGAATTTTTCATAGTTCATATTTTTTACGGTAAAACAAACAAACTTTATTTACTATATTGATTACTTCGAATAATTTTTAAACTGTGAATTATTTTCATTTAGTTTATTTTGATGCCTGATTTTATTTAATTATAAAAGAAGGGAGGTAATTTGTGAACCATAACTCGAAATACTTTAAATCAATCAAATGTCGAATGTTAAAAACAGAAAACAAGGAACCTGAACATACGGTTACTCATTCCCAAATTTTAAGCCAGTGGTGTACAAACTGTGTTTCACGAAGCTCTGGTGCTAAAACAAGGGATACCCAGAGGTTCCACGAGTCACAATAAACAAATCAGAAAACAAATTATTATTATTGCATGTACAAAATGGATTCCCGTTTTCTATGAAATTTATACAGCCACAAGTATCTGAAGTTCATCCGTGTTATTAAAACTGAAAAGTTTTTATATAGATATAATAAATTTATTTTGAGATACTTTTTAAATTTTTAATATAAACTCCTTAAGGACCAACGAAGGAAAAAGAAGCACTCCCCTAGACCCGCACTCTCCGAGAGTATACATGCGCAAGAGATCGGCCGAATTTCCCAGCTAAGCCTAATCTCATTTTAAAATTCGCATACAAACATTAAAGCAATCAAATACGCTAAAATTAACAATTTACTACCACTGATAATATCTGAATATACAGTTCTCAAATTTCCGTTATATTTAAAAGAAAAACAATTAGAAATTTTAAATGAAATGTTTTCATTTTAATAAAAAGATGTACGCCTTTCGCTCTTTACGACACGATTAAAATAAAATAGACGAACAATTTACGAAATACTCTCCATCAGGTTGATTCCAAACGATAAATTTAGTCTCACATAAACTTGTTGTGGTTTGAACAGATACAAATCTGTTAGTAACCAAAACCTTTTTTTATTTTTAATTAACTTATGCTATAACTTCATTCTTATGAGGTAATCCCGTAAAGCAAGGAAAAATAATCGCGTTTGTTCTTATTGAATTGAAAACGAGTCAGTAAGAACAAACAATTCTATGAAAACGATACTATTCTATCTGTGTTTGTTCTATGAAAATCTGTTTTTTAAATGTTTTTCAGTTGCGAAAGCAAAGAAAAATAATCGTTTGTTCTTACTAGATTGAAAACGAGTCAGTAAGAACCAAAATTCTTTATTGTTAAAATGGAGTCATCGTGCTTTATTCTATGAAAATCTGCTTTTTAAATGTTTTTCAGTATTAAAAGTTGTTCTGTAAATACGAACCAAAAATAAAATAAATACCGAAACTATTATTATGAATGTCTGATGCCAATAAATTAGTAATTTTCCAACTTAGTCAAAATATATACTGAGATCCAGAACGCAATAAATCACGAACTTTTAAATGCCCAATTCTCTGAAAAATCTAAACATGTGCAGTTGTTTGCATTCAGAAATATTCCGGATCTAATTAAAAAAAACTCGGAGCGAAAAGCACATATTGAAGTTGAAAACATTATTCGAAAATAAAGCGGACTTTAACCACCATCTAACACTTTGTAAAATTTAATTTAAAAACGTTTCAAACTCAGATCACACTAGTGTGATCATGGGTCTCAGAGCAGGGAAAGCAGAATCACTTATATCATACTCAGGGGCCCTGGAGGACGAAACGCTTGATCACTCATGGTCCTGAATGGGATTATATAAAAAAGAATATTAAAAAGTTTTATTTTACATGTATTACCTACTAGATTGTGAATAATCCATTGCTTACTATCCCGGGTTCCATTAAATGTTTTTACTTTCCTTAATACAGTGTTTTACTAAACAAAATAGGTTTCTAATCGAAAATGTATCTTTTTTTTTTTGAGAGAGAGAGAGAAACCCTTACATTACTAAATACAATGTCAGGGTAGATGATCCCAAATCAATATTTTTAATGAGTAAATTATATTAAAATTTACAATTAAACTTTTTAATAACAAATGTAATTTTGCTTTAAATTGTTCACTATATAAAGCATACATAACATGTTAATACTTTAAATATTATTATAAGATATATTCTTCACATTTTGTGTGTGCGTGGAATGGGGTTCCCTGAAAACGTCTTGGAATTTCTAAGGGTTTTGATATCCCTCGCCCCAGGGATATCATCTCTTCATCTACGTGACATAGATTTGTTGGAGGAAATGATTGATCACCCAAATTTGCCATAATAAATCTAATTTATTATTGTCTAAATATATTGAGCAACACAACACAAGTCTTTCTATAGGGATGCAATCAGTTGTGATACAACGCTATCCTAAATTCTAAGTAAACAGCGCCTGAAATCCTAATCACTATCTTTATAAAAGTTATCCTAAGAATCTTTATCTACCTTAGATTCCTTAACACGCAAAAGTCCGTTCTATAATTACACTTCTATATTTAATATCTTACCAATAGCTCACGGCGATCAGCATCTCAGCTTTCTGACTCCTTCTTCTATTCTATTCTTCTATTCTATTCTTCTACTATTCTACTACCATTCTTCTGTTCTACTATTATTCTACTACTCTACTATTTTAATCTACTATTATTCTACTACTTTACTATTATTCTACTACCACACGAATACTAAAGCTCCATTATATATCTATTAACTAATCTGCATATCGTGGTTTCTTCTTGAGAGGATTAGATTGAAATAACTCAATTCTCTCCCCCAAAGATTCTCCAAGAGTCCGGGTTAAGCGGGGGTTTTAAGGTAAAATTTTTTTGGGCCATTGATTTAGGTCTTCTGGCCAGATCAGTCTTGTCCTAGACTAGTCTATTCTGTTTTGCTCTGTTCTACTTTATCTGGGTACACGTAACCCACTTTAGGAACCACTAATTCAGAGAAATCTGATGAAGAATATCTTTCAACCAAAAAATGTTCTTTTTTTAAAATAAACAACAAATAGCCAACAAAGTTTGATAGTCAAAAATTTAAATTTTCCCAAAGTTAATCAAAAAAAAATTTTTTTTTCAATCCCAAGATCGAAACCCCCACTTTTTTTTTTTTTTTCTTAACTTTTTTATCTTTTTTTTCTAAAAAAAAAAAATAAAAAAAAAAAAAAAAAAAAATAAAAAAAAATAAATAAATAAAAAAAACTTGGAGGGTTTTGGGAAATTAGTAAAAGTTTTTCCCAAAATATTCAATCCCGGGGTGCGGAAAAAAACTCGGAAAAAATTTCTTTCCCTAAAGAATATTTAAAAAAAATGTTTCTTATTTTGTTTGATTTATATTTTTTTTGAAAATTTCGAGAAAAAGGCCCTTCCCTTTTTGGGTTTTTTTTTCCGGGGAAAACGAAAATTGTAAATCGTTTCATTTTGCTTTGCCTGGGAAAGCAGTTAAAAGATCAACCCCGCCGTTTAAAGACCCAATGATGGTCGACTTTAAAGTTGACCCAAAAAACGCACTGTAAACACTTCAAAGATTGGAAGGGCCATCGTAAAGCGGCCCAAAGAGAAACCCCTGGGCAAAAAACCCGATCGCTCTGAATGGGGAAAAGTGACAGATCGATGGGGGGGAATGGCAAAAACTGGGGCTGACTAAACCCCCAAAAGGAATTTGCGAAAAGTTCAGCTTCTCACTGAAAAAAAAAAACCCCGTGCGACACCGGGTAAAACTTTTGAAACGGGCCCCAAGTGAGGGTTTAAGGAAATTTCCCTTTTTTATTTGTTGAGAAATTTGCACGGTTCAACAAGTTCATTAACCCCCAAAAAAGTACAATCTGGTCGGTGAACGCCCAAAACACCTCTGCTATTGTTAAACCCTCCCAATATCAAAAAAGTCGTCATGGTTTGGGGGGGGTTGGCGAAAAATTAAAACATTTTTGGGTTTTTTGTGGAAGGGGGGCTCTGAAATCAATAAAAAAATTAAAAGGGGGATTTCTTGAAGCTGTTGTTTTTTGGGGCCCGTTTTCGAAAATGCTAGTTGGATTTTCCAAAAGAGCCCTGTATTTTGCCCCAAAGGGCCCAAAAAAAGAAAACCAAGAATGGTACAATGTGAATTTTCCAGACATGATATCATCTAAAGGGAAAGCCACCCTACAAGCCGGATCTCAACCCCTGGTTAAAGTGTATGGTCCATTTTAAAAGGCCCAAAGCCTGAGCTAAACTGCAAAAAACTTCGTCCTTTTAGGCAATCCTTCTACTAAAATTCATTGTTTAAAAAAGGTAAAAGACTTGACCCCATTGTTGAAAATTTCTCTCTGTTTTATAGAGTTTGCCCTCCATTGTTTAAACGACCGGTCCTTTAAACCAACTAAATTTTTTATTAGTAACCCGGAAACTGAAATTTATTTTTTGGTAAATTTTGTTCTTTTTTTAAAATTTTTTGAAAGGGTTATAAAAAATTTTGTTTGTTCGGGGTTTTTCCGCAACCTGTTTTTTAAAATCTTCCCTTTCCCAAAATAAAATTTAGATTATTTTGAACAAGGAAGTAAAATGCTTTATTTGAACAACATATGAAACATAAAAAAGACAAAAGTTCCTTAAAATAGCCTGTATTCAAAAGAAGTACTTCTCTAAAACTTATTAACATGCAGCAGCATCAAATTAATTTCTAAGAATGTCTTCAGATTTAAAGTTTTAGCTATTACAATGCAAATTAATTTGTTGTGCATGCTTTAAATTTTTAGGCAGATCAGTAAATTGTCGATTGAGTCGCTTATCCCAATTATTTTCTCTAAGGAATCATTTTGTTAATGAGTGTATAATTAAAAGATATACTTAAAAGAAGCCCCATTTATAAGTAAGTGTATAGGATCAATTAATGCTTTTTATTTTGCCTTTAAATACATTAATGATGCGATGTCTCTTGTTATATAATTATTTTAATATTATTTTAATGAAGCCTTTTCTTTAATAGATTCGGTGTCTGCTTATTATTCATAAGTCATTAATTAATAATAGTAATTATTAAATTTTTTTTGAAAACTCATTTTCCACTTCATTTTTTTATATTAGATGTTAACATCTTGAAATGTGTATTTTTGAACTATCAAAGAATCATTAAATGTAAAAATAATTATCAATAAATTATTAACTCTTTTGACAAAATATGAGATACTTTGCCATGATTATGGTTCATTGAACCTTCTCATATGATTTACCATTTAGTAAGTATTAAAAGTCTTCAAACCACATTTTAGGAACTAAAGCTTTTAATTATTATTTTGAGACATGAAAACTGTCATGGCATAACAAACAACTTAAACGTTTCATTAAGAGTTAATCTATAGACTCTTAACTTGAATTATTAAAAAGACAGGAAAACTTTTTATTCAATTAAATGAGAAATACAATTTTGTTTCAAAACGGTTTCGATGGTAATCCATGATTATTATAACGTTTTCACAAATGGATTCTAATGAAAATATGATATTCCATCGGAATTAAAATATTTGTGGATACTCTAATAGTATAAAATAAGAAAAATTGAGATATAGAGATAACATTAGATTTGATTATTCACATAAAATATAACGATTCTTTCAAAATATCTCATAATCTTTTAACCCCTTAACTGGTTTGCCCATACATTGTACAGGCTACCGAAAACTGACACAACCGGTTTGCGCTAGTGTTTTTAAGAGATGTAATTTGTGTTCATGATACTGAGATACTTCTCATACGGGGTTTTTTTTTAGAAGGTGAAGGCGGGGAAATTTTTTATTGAAGGCGGGGAAATTTCACTGGTGTGCAAAAATTAAGCAACGGGGTTTGGGGTTTTTTCCCCTAACTTCACGAAAAAACATCTGAGAGACATGAAGTTCTGAAAGGGGGGGGTATTATGTACGTAAAGGTTACGAAAGCATCGGCGCTGAAAAAGGGGAAAACAAGCGCCCGGTATGGAATCAAACAAAACAAAACTTTATTGAACCCTAATCCCTGACTCCGGGTTGTCTATCCAACAGGAAGAACAACAAGCAAAATGTTCCTTAATATGGTATATGCCCTCCCCTTACTACAATGGTTTGCTTTGCCCTCTCCGCATACTCCAAAAACCAGATGGTTTCAACATTTCTTGAGGTAGGGTGCCCATTCCTCCCAAACAACATCTGTTTGAGTTTTTTGGTTTTACTCCGGATGATGTGAGCGTGTCAAAAGTCTCCCCAAAACATCCCCCCACATGTTCGATGGGATTTAAATTTGGGGAGCACGCTGGCCAAAACCATTCGAGTGATATCTTCACTTTCCAACGGGTCTCCTCAACAGCAAGAATGCGATGTGGCAGTGCATTGTCATCCATAAAGATGAAGTCTGGGCCAATGGCACCTGGGAAAAAGATGCAGACGGGGAAGAAGTACCTCCTCACAATAGCGATCCCCGGTTACAGACCCTCTGTCGAAAATGGGAAGCTCAGTTCCGCCGTTCCGCATAATGCCAACGGACAAGAATTCCAGGACCACCGTAACGATGTCTTTACTTGATGTTACTGGGATAAAACCGGTCCCGATCTCTCTCCAAATCAAAACGCGTTGAGAATCGCTTCTGGTACTGAACCGACTCTCATCCGTAAAAGAACACGACTCCTGATCAGTTGCCCAGTTTTTGTGCTCTCTGTCCCACTGTAAACGGTGGCTTCGGTGGCCATCTTTCAACGGAAAGGTAGCGTTCAGGACGGGCGGGTGAACAGGCCCCATTTGTGAGGCGTCTGGCCACGGGAAACCGCTAACTTGTCGACCTGTTGCTGTGCAGGTTTCTGAGCAATGGGCGCTTGCTGACTGCTGTCAAAAATTTTTTGCCTGCAGGATGTTATATCGGTCATCCCCTGCGGGTTTTCGTCCTCGGGCGGCCACACCAACCTTTCTAACAGCTGTACCTATGGTTTGGAACGCTTTCCAAGCGCGCGAAACGACACTTTGTTGATTTCCCAACTCTGCAGCTACACTGGTGACAGTCCTTCAGCTTTCCGATCATTCTTCCACGTGTGAAGTCATCCAGATGATTTCTTCTCGCCATATTTCACGAACGTACTGGCACTTGCAGAGAATATGGTGAATTGGTCTCCCTCCTTCATTTCATTCTACTGTTGAGCAGCGCGCGCCGAAAAATCACGCGTTTTGCGTACGCTCACATCGCTTCTGACGCGTTTGTTCCTGATATTTGCATACGCATGACGTTTCTACTGACTTACGTGTTCCCTCTACTGATCTCCAGACCTCCTTTTCTACAATTTCATGGCTATCTACTAAATTTTTACATTGTTGCTTAAGTTTTGCACACCAGTGTATTTTTTTGAAAATATTTGATAAAGAACAAGGATTGGCTAGACAATGTGAAATTTGTTGGTTGAGAAGAAATGAAAATAGAATAATAACTGAAAAAAGCGTATATTATCTGTGTATACCCCCTTTGTAAAACTTAGTATTACAGTAGGCTCCAAATTGTGTGCGCATATACACACACACACACAATCTTCAACCATTTGAAAAAAGTAGTACGAACATGAATTATTTTTTGTAAGTAAGAGATAAATTCTTTAAAGATATATGAATCACATTTTTCATAGCATGAAGAGTGTTCTTATAAAAAGCAAACATTTAAAGTTTTTTTGTGTTCTAAAATTATAACATAAAAAATACTGTGGAAACTTTAAAATTGAAAATTAAAATTTAATTTTTCCATGTTCACATTTTGTTAAGTATTATACTTAGTTAAATGCAATAAAAAATATGCCTTTGTTAGAACATTTTGGGCAGAAAAATTGACTCCTTAAGGTATCCGACAACGTTCGGAACCGTGATTTTACAAAAAAGTATAAATGGATAATTTTCATGATGTTTAGTGTCACTTAGATTATAATACAAGTATAAAATTGTTTTAAGGACACTTTAATACAAAAACACACACATTATTGAAATACATTATTTCGGCAAAAAATTCACTTAGAGTAACCTTTTTTCAAAACGTTCTCCTTTTATAAAAAATGCTTCTATAATAATTATAATTTGTGCAAATATGAAGTAAAGACTTCTCCGAAGAGTCGGAACCAGGAGTTTTGAAAAATTCACATTATTTTCAGAGTTACCACCAATTAGAATAATTATCGACGTTTTTTCCTTAAAATTTATACCCTCTGTTGAAGTAAAATATGTATAAATCCACTTCTAAGTTATATATTTCAAAAATTCCAGTTCAGCCTCTCTACAGAAATATGAGGTATATACAGGCAAAATATTATTATAATAGAAGCATTTTTCATAAAAGGAGATTATTTTAAAAATGGGTCATTCTATGTTCATTTTTTGTCAAAAGATTGTACTTAAATATTTTTTTATTGTAATAATATTCTTAAAACTATTTTATATACGTTTACTAATCAAACTAAATATCATAAATATTATCCATTTATACAATTTTGCAAAATCATGGTTCCGAGCGTAGTCGGATACCTTACGGGGTCAAAAACATGTAATGTCCCGTTACACTTTATGAGTAATCACAAACTCTTGAATGCTAAGACTTCCTGGACTTGGCTTTTAAGATAAATGTATTTTTCGAAATGCTATCAGACATAAATGTTAAATTACGTATACAATTACTAAACTTAGATAATTAATTGAAAGACTTATTTCAAAACAGCCTGCATTATTTAACTGGAACATTAATATTTTGTAATTTATGTTGAATAAATTATTCAGCATTGTTCGGGAGCCTAAAACTTTTAAGTAAAATTTGCTCTGGGATTAAAATATTTTTACGGAAAGTTTTCATATACCCTGCAGAGAGGGTATTTTGAACAGGGATATCGTTTGAAGGAAAATGAAAAAAACATGCTCTTCAATAATGATAAATAAGTAGAAGTGACCTTGGAGATAGACTTGGTCGCCAAATGTCGTTAAGTCATCAAAATTGGCTACATGAGAAGTTATCTCGGAATGAATTTAGAAGAGTCACAAAGGTGATTATTTTAAGATATAACAGCAGACATTTTCAGAATTATTTCACACACACTGTCTATATACGGACGATACAGGGATGTAACATGAGAGTCAAAGATTGACAGTGCTGATCGTTTTATTGTTTTGATTTTTTTGTAAGAAATTGTAGCTATAGACTAATATAGTTGCGCTAAATTTGCATTTGTGCTCTTGTGGATTTTACATACATAAATCTCTTTTTGTTATCAGTATTTACTGGCCAATCTTAAAACACATTACGGTTTTATCCCAAGGAACTTTATTATTATTATTTGAGTGGACTTTCCAGTTTCCTGTATTTTCCGTTCCGTTCTAACATATAACAATATAACTTCAGACATTGAGTCAAATACTCATCATTCTCTCCTCTTTTATTAATAAATGTATTTAAATGAAAATTTATGTAGAAATAATTGCATAAATGTTAAAAAAAATCAGATCTCTAACCGCTCTTGTTATAATGACTTTACTGACTATCTCAAGAAATATAAATGTCCTCTAGCTAGGAACTGACTTAAGTACAGGCCAAGAGAGGAATGAATGGGGTCATTTTGCAAAACACTCCATGCTCTTTATCCTTAATTTTGTTATGATATTTATTGTATTTATCTTTTTATCATTTACATTAAGAGGAAAACCGATTATAATAATAAACAGCGAATTCAAAATGTGCATTATTTGGAGCAGATGGGAAAAAAAATCAATCCATACATAACAATTTATAGTATCTTATTAAAGGAAATGTGCTATAAATGAACAAAATTTTAATTGATCAAAAATTATAATTTTTTTTAAAAATAGTGACTTATTTTGAAACATTAATATATATTTTTAGAACTTCTTTGAAAAAATATTTTTAAAAAATAAAAATTGATCACAAACACTATTTATCTATTTCCTTTCTATGGTAAATGCTTAAAAAACTTGTATTTTATATGGGGTTTTTGCAATATGACAATTATATCTTGCATTATTACTCTTTTATTAGTAGAAAACGATCAATTTAGTTGTTAAAAATAATCAACAGTGGATTGAATATTATAATTCTTGATTAAATTTATCTCTCTATAAGCTTTTTAGATCCCAAATGTAAGATGCAAATTGTAGGGTTGAATTTACAGTACTTGAGTGATGCAAATTTATTATAATTTATTTGTACTTTTGTCCTTTTCGTTTACATTAAATTTATTTTTTGAAAGGCAATTTATCACTGTCTATCACAATCCTTCAGATTAAAATGACATACAAAATAGAAACTACTGGATTGAACTAAAATTAAGAAATGCTAATAGTGTTCTTCCACAAATTCTTGAGAAAAAAAATAGAATAAATAAAAGTTTTTCCATTTAATAATATGAATACCAAAGGTAGCTAAGAGTACTTTCCTCATTTTGTTTGAAATAGATTACAGAGGGAAAGATTTTAGATTTGTTTCTTGAAATCCGTAAATGGATTTTGGATTGGTTCTTGATTTAGATTTTTAATTTGAGTTTTATTAACGATGAACTTAGAAGTTGTACGTAGATTATTGGTGACGGACCTCGTAGTTTTAAGCCTCGATTGGTTACGTTAATGACACCTGAATAGGCACATAAATCTTTAAATTTCAACATCATACAAATGAGACGACTTATAGTCTTGTAGTCTTAAGGCCGTATTATACGTACACGTGTTTGGAGTACTTTTCCTTGAAAGCAAAAATTCTGAGCAATTTCTTCCTAGTTACCATAGCAATGACCATGAACAACTTTTCCCCAGTGAGCTGAAAGAATTGCTTGGAATAAAAATTGTATTGAAATTCCAGCCAATGGGGTTTTCGGCTCTCTTCATCATAAACAAGATGGCGGTAAAGATGGCTGCCTCGGCTTTGTCATACGCATCAGAAATGGTGTATAATATTTTAAGTTTAAGTTATACTACGTTCAGAACCGTGATTTTAAAAAAGCGCATAAATGGATACTTTTCCTGATATTTAGTGTCACTCAGATTAGAATACATGCATAAAATTGTTTTAAGGACATTTTGACAAAAAAATTATTTAAATACAATATATAGGCAAAAATTTGACTTAGAATAAACTTTTTTCAAAATGTTCTCCTTTTGTGAAAAATGCTTCTATTATAATAATATTTTGCCTGTATATAGCTCAGTTCTCTCTACAAGAGGCTCAACTAGAATTTTTGAAAAATTCACATTATTTTCAGAGTTACCGTCAATTGCAATAATTACTGACCTTTTTGTTCTTGAAATTGCTCCCCTCTGTTGTCGTAAAATATGGATAAACCCACTTGTAAGTTATCTATTTCAAAAATTCTAGTTGAGCCTCTGAAAGAATCTGAGCTTATACACAAAAATATTTTTATATGAAGCCTTTTCTCAAAAAGGCATTTTGAAAAGATTATTCTAAGTTAATTTTTTCCCAAAAATTATTTAAATATTTTTTTGTCAAAATGTTCTTAAAACTATTTTATAAATGTATTCTAATCTAAGGGACACTAAATATCTTGAAAATTATCCATTTATGCGCTTTTGCAAAATCACGGTTCCGAACGTAGTCGGATACCCTAATGGTGTATAATATTTTAAAAAGAATGGGGCTGCATTTATCTTTACGACCTTCAACAAAAGCACAAGCCAACTAAAATAAATAGTATTGGATCCTCATTTTCTGAAGCAAAAAATCGGCATGTTATTTTTTCGATTTGAAAATAGGGCATTGCTGACTTTAGAGAGTATCGTTTTGTTTATATGGTAACCCTTCAACCTCACAGCTTCTTGAAAAATTTCCCTAAGTGTTTGTTCCAAATATGCGTGTATGGTGCCTTTAATGTGCATCAGCCCATCTACAGTGCGTGTCTTCTATGGCAACATGGCTGGAATTAACAGCTTGACAACGATGGTCAAGAGTTTGACGATGGTTTAGAAGAAAATATTTATTTTTTAGTATTTTCTTAGGAAGAAAAAGGAAAACACCAACTTCATTACTGTTTGTTTTCAAATGGGTTGTAGTTCGGCAGCTAAGCCATTTGAAGACACGGCATGTCCCCAAGAATGAAAGCCATATCATTGGTGGCACCATCTAGTGGTGGTTCCTACTACCAAACTGCGACGCTTGAATTTTTTTTCAATTCAAACTCTTGTAGAATGTGGGATATTGTTGTGATTTAATTTTGCCGAGAGTACCAGAGCTCTAAATTGATACTCAAGGGACCTTTTGTATGCCACTAATTAATATAATAGGCGTTCCAACGATTTGCGCATGCAGAAAATCTATCGACTCCTGCCGGGATTGAACGCACAATCTTGGGCGTAAGAAGTAGGCACGCTACCTTTCAGCCAACCAGCCGACACACCAAATTCCATTAAATCAGTACAGAGTTTTTGTAAAAATTTTCCTATAGTCTGTATTGTTTTTAAGAGTGTGAAATTCCTCGTTTGTTATAAATGCAGGTTAATTATTTTAAACTGACACTATTCAGAGCCACCTGTATCTCGATTTAACAACCGGAATGATATCAAACTTGGTATGTATGTAGACTAATGATGACATTGGGAGATTCCGTGAGAAAAATATTAGTTTCAAAAATTGCCAATAGGAATATATATGACTGATTTTGTTGTAGCTTACCAAACTGAGAATCAGCATAAAACAGGGGTATCAAAGTAAAATGCAAAACTATAATATCATATGCAACAACCACGTCAGTAATTTGGGTCATTAAA